>JAJOOO010017860.1:0-30776 GCA_029582685.1 Solanum piurae
ATGAAGTCGAATTTCCGAAATCATGCACGGATTTTGAGATATATGGAAATTACAATTATAGGTGTTTCCGTAGCACATTTTTAAGAACTTTTTGGGTCAAATTCAAATATAATCATTTCATTAGTTCTCGACTCCAAACTCACATATGAAGCTCTAGTTTCACTCTATCATTTTCCGGGTCGTTACAGATCAACATTCATGACTACAAGCTTTACTCTCAAAGATTTACTTCTTACTATTATCATTCATATCAAAATCACAAGATAATCTTGTCACAAGATTCATCTTTAAGCAATCCTTGTAATAATTCATAATAAAGGCTCAATCTCATTCATTTCTGGTCAAGATCCATCATATAATCTTTAATCTAATTCAATTCACATTTACATACTTCTATTCTTGAACAACTGTTATACATATCATCAATTCTAGAAGATCACCTATAAATCCTCAATTTCACTCCACAAGGCATAAGCCCACATTCTTCAATTTCATCAATTAAACTAGGGTTAGCCATGGAAAACATATAATATCTTTATAATAACATAATTCAATGCTAAATCAATCATAAACAAGTACTATCCACTCAATTGGAATCATACTCAACACTACCCACAACATAGGAAGAAACCCTAGCTTAGATTAGGGTTGACCTTCACAATTTGGGGGAAATAAAGGGGGCTCCATGGATGAAGAATCCATGGATGATCCTCGCTTAGATTGGGGTTTACCTTCACAATTTGGGGGAAATAAAGGGGGATCCATGGATGAATAATCTAAAATAATGATTTTAATCCATGTTTTTAGAGGTCTATTACATTTATATAGGTGGTCTAATTACTAATAAAATTACCCTACTTAATAACTAACTAATTCTAGAACCTTACCTTAACCCCTCACTTAAACAAGCTTAAGACCAAACAGCCCCAACCCATGAGACCCCGACCCACGGACCGTGCATGGAACCACGGGCTGTGCTGGTCCTTCATGGTTGGTGGTCTGCAGCTTAATTCTTGGGGTCTTGACCCACGACCCCTTCCCACGGTGCGTGGGTCCACCTACGGGGTGTGAGTCCCATCCGTAGATGGCCCATTTTGGGGTAGATTCTAGGGACTATTTTGGGTCCCTCTCAAGGACCCTTGGTTGGTCCTTGAGGAGTCGTACCTTGACGTCTAACCCTAAACCCTTCATCCTAAGTACGGGAAGTCATATTTACGATTCTAACCCTCACGTCAAACTCTACAACTCTCACTTAAAGCTCTAGTTTAGCCTACTAGTTTTCCGGGTGTTATAATATCTCCGCCTTGGGAACATTCATCCTCGAATGATGATTCTAAACACCTCTTGAAGGAAACAAATCTAGCCTAGCCGCCCATCATGCATGCAACACATCCAAATGCACACAAACAAAGGAGGAACTTCATCTCCAAGCTAAACATACTCAATGCAATACGAGGGAGTAGGATCTACATCTAACAACCCAAGATGCAAGAAATTCTGATAACTAGTCATATTCAAGGAGGAACTACCATCTCCTAGTCATAACATACTCAACATACACTCGTGGAGCCTATATGCAATTTACTCTAAAAAAACATTCATTTAAGAATGAGTCTTTCAACTTCAAACTAAGGCATGCTCATATACTCATCTCATGAAGTCTATATGCTACTCATACTTAATGCACTACAACATGAGTAAAACAATTCACATAAAGCTCATTTTCTTTCAAAACACAAGTTTTCATGAGCATGCATCATATAAGGAAATCATAGCAACATACAAAAACACATGACTCCACACATCATACAAATCAAAAGGAACCTATCATCTCAAGAGTTCATATGGCCTACAAAATGGGGACTAAATTTACCAACTTATTCTACCTTTCTAGGGTGAGAAACTTAAGTAAACCCCCAACTCCTAGCCATTAGGAGCACTCAACGACCTTGCTTACTAAGCCCATCATCTCCCCCTTGGGAGAAAGCCTAAACAGACTTTCTAAGCACCATTTATTTCAATTTAACTAAGGTCGGATTAAGTCATCACTAAGCCTTCACATTACTCACACATGGTGATTCTAAACTATGGTAAACTATACTACTACCCCTATTAGGAGTCTACTAATTGAACACCTCAAGGTCTCTTCTAAACACCCTCTTCCGTAAGTCTTCTTCAACATGCCCAAAGCCCATAATAGCCAAGTAGGGTTCTACCCTTCAATCATGTCTAGGTATTATCTAAATACCCTACTCAAAATGACCATACCTAAGATCAATCTTAACAAGGTAGCTAACTCTTTGAAGTTGGTAAACACCTAAACATATCTTTCTCACCTTAGCTAGGTGGTATATGCAACCCTCAAAGTATACGGGTTCTACCATCTCATAGGAGCATAATCACTAATAGTACCAATCCATCCTAATGATGACATCTAAATCTAGCATATCAAGTCCTATCTAGTCACATAGCCATAATTGGCATCATAAAAAATATTTTATCCCTCGCTCTGTCACGACCCAGAGTTACCCCTAGAAGTAACATGGCGTACTTGACCCCGAAGGGGTCTCGTGCAATCCCTTAGAATCATCATAACTTAAAGACAGAGAATAATTGCGAAAAATTTAAAACTTTTACAATCGAAGTCAACTTCTTCTTCATAGATGAAAAATAAGAATCTAGACTTGTCTTAATCACCATCTAGAACATAAAGAGTACAAATAGGGTCAAAAGCCCTTTACATCAATGTAGTCCCAAAAGTGGAAAGTACATAAAAGCTAGAAAATGGAAACATCTTGTCCTCGGACTTGAGGACTCACCAAGCCTAGGGAATAGTCAACCCAAGCTACACTTGAAGAGAGTAGTATATATCAACGGCCATAATCTACACTCATAGAATGTAGAAAATATGGGTTAGCAAGAATAATGTACTAAGTATGGAAGCCATGCACATAATCCTTAAAACATGCATAAAAGGGACATTTAGTTGAAATCATGCCTTTATCAAGTTTGAAAGACATAATGAACATTTAAGAAGCAACATAAGTCAAACCAACATATAAGCAACCCAAAGCCATACTAGTACAATGCAAAGGTAAGATCCCATAACCCTACCAAACACCAAGTATCACATCTAGGCCACCCACAACATAAATATTTTACTTTACTTTATTCATATCCAACATACATAAGTAAGGAGCCATTCACATTCATACCATGAAACAAGTGAAGGCAATCTTAACATTCATACATACCTTTCATACATAATTCATAAACCTTCATAACATAAGAGAACCTTAACATGACCCCTCTCAGAATCTACTTGTGCAATGCCTAAGTCAAGTCCCATACCCCCACTCATGCTAAGTAGTACCCCTTAAGAATTCATAATTAAAGTTCATGTCCTTATCATAGTTCATATTCATATCATATAGGAAAGACTAGCATTAACCGACGTAGACCATGTGAGCTACATGGAATCCAGTATTCTACCCCCACACCAAAAAGAGGTGTCCTACTTGCCTAAGATAGAACTTTCATAATAGCTTCTATGTGGATCCACTAGCTAAAACGTATGTGGGCACATAGTTAAGGGATATGGAGATTGCTTCTAGAAACCTTGACTACTAACGTGAAGGTTTCCATCTCATGAGATAACCATATTGGGAACCCAACTACTAGTGTGAAGGAACCCATCTCATACTCATATCCGCTCGGTGCTTAGCATAATTCCCTTTAAGAGTTATGTTAAGTCTTTACTTAGATTCATATTCACAAGAGAATGCACTAGGAATTCAAGACAACATAAGATCATAAGAGTTCAACGATTAATTTGGTGAGAATGTCCTTTCAACCCTTGAACCATCAACATGTGAGTAAACTTTCACATCTTACCAATAGTGTATTCAGGAGCACAACCTTTCAATCAACACAACAAGCTTTTCATAACATACATACTTCATACATAATCAAGTGTGAAGGGTATAGGGAAGAAGGATGTTACATCAATACCACCATTACACATTAGATATAGGATCATTACTATCAAAGTAAATCACATATTCATATACAATTAACATCAACATATGCAAACACTGGCCAATTGCCTTTCAAGGCCATGAACCAACATCAACCCTAACTTCTAGAATTATATCATTATATAGAGAGATTTAATGGTTCCACAACTTAATAAACATAAACACAATCAATTATCAACTTCCATGGTGAATCAAGTTATACCTTAGTTCACAATTTTGGAAGAAAGGGAAATCATGGGTCCAAGAGAGATTTTCATCAAAATACATCAATACTACAATAATATAACCATAAAACATCATAATTAATCATAATAGATCATAATTGAACAATATAAATCGTTTTGGAAGAAGACCCATGACTAGAATAAAAATCCTAGGTTTTGGAAGTCTTAAAAACACACTTTGAAGGGACTTCTTGTGGGATAGCTACCCAAGAATGAATAGCATCCATACCTTAGGTTAAATTCGTCACGAAATTGGAGAAGAAAGACTTTTTCTTGAACCCCTAACTTGACCTTTGACCTTGTTCTTCAATGGAGCCCTACAAAGAATTTTGGGGAAGAAGAGTTGGTTTCTAGTTTGTTTCTTATGAGTTATGAGGAGTTAAGTTGGGTTTAATGACTTAAAACTATTTATATAAGTCTAAAATAACTAATAATAACCACCCCCACCATTATTTAATTAATTAGGAATTTATTAGAATGTTTGACCCTTAACCAATTTGCATCAGCTTTTGCAAACCGTCACCTACGAAACCCCCACCTACGGTCCGTAGGGTGAGTGACGCCACATACTGGTGGTTCGTCATTTGGTCAGAGAGGGGAAGATTAGCCAAGGGCTGGGGAGACTAAGTCTCAACCCACGCCACCTACCTACGGTCCGTAGATTGGGTGACGCCTCGTACTGGTGGTCCTGAGACTTGGAGGATTGGGGGAGCTAGGGAGAATCTAAGTGTTGACTCACGACTCCCATCTACCAGTAGTGAGTCAACCTACGACTCGTAGGTTGCATTTCGTGGTTCATGGTGTTTTTTGACAGCTTTTGGGCAGCCCCCTTGGTCCTCCTCAAGGACCCTTGGGGGGGCCATGCCTTGACGTTTAGGGACTAAAACTTTAGTACTAAGTTAGAGAAGTTATTTTACGACTCTTTTCTTGACGTTAACCCTTTTTAGGGCAGTAGACTACATGATAGGACCTAGCTTAGGTCGTTAGATTTTTGGGGTGTTACATTATCCCCCCTTTGGGAACATTCATCCCCAAATGATGATCTAGATATCAAACTAAGTTAGAAACTCTAAACTAACAGGCCAATATGCATAAAACATCAAAAATGTGTGAAACTTACAAATGAACTATTCAAAAGGAGGAAAGTTCAACTCCATTTCACAAATCAAAGTCAATGCAACTCAAGGAGGTAGGAACTACATCTACCAATTCAATATGCACAAAATTCATCAATTCACATAAACATGGGAGGAACTAGCTTCTCCAACTCGATAAGCTCAATACATCAATATGGAGCCAATAAGCCATTCATCAAAACATAACTAAGCATGTCCATTAATTTACCTCATGAAGTTAAAATGAAATCATCATACTAAAGTGCAAATCAACATGAGGGATATATAAATCATGAAAACTCAATTTATACTAAACATGATTTCTCACTAAAACATGCACCACATAAGGAAATCATGAAAAACTCATACAATACACATGACTCCCAAAACACTAAAATCTCAAGAGGAATTACTTACCTCAAGTTTTTATAGGAGTAGAAGGAAAAAGATGAGGATAACGGGACATCATATCGGCCTCGACCTCCAATGTAGCACCCTTAACTAAGTGATTCCTCCATAAAACCTTAACGGAGGCTACTTCTTTGTTTCTCAACCTCTTCACTTGCCGTTAAAAAATCTCAAGCGAGACTTCTTCATAAGAAAGGTTTTCATCAACTCCTTAACCCTCTAGAGGAAGGATGGATACCGGCTCACCAATGCACTTCTTGAGCATGGAAACATGAAACACCGGTGAACCGATGACAACTCATTTGGCAAGTCTAATTCATATGCAACTTTCCCAACACGTTTCAAGACTTGATATAGGCCCACATACCGGGGACTAAGCTTCCTCTTTCTACCAAACCTCATCACACCCTTCATAGGTGAGATTTTCAAGTAGACCCAATCACCAATTTCAAACTCTAGATCCCTCCTTCTATTATCGGCATAAGACTTTTGCCGATTATGGTCCGTCTTCAACCTATCTCTAATGAGTCAAACTTTTTCACTAGCATCATAAACTAGATCGGGACCAATTAGAGAAAATTCACCTACCTCAAACCACCCAACCGGAGATCTACACCTCTCCCATAAAGTGCTTCAAACAGAGCCATGACAATGCTAGAGTGGTAACTATTGTTGTAGGCAAACTCAATCAATGGGCGATGGTCATCCCAACTACCCTTGAAATCAATCACACACGCTCTCAACATGTCCTCTAAGGTTTGAATGGTCCTTTCCACTTGACCATCCGTTTGAGGGTGAAGAGCGGTACTAAGTTTAACATTGGTACCAAGCCCCTTTTGGAATGCCTTCCAAAAGTGTGAAGTAAATTGGGCACCCCGATCCGATATGATAGATAAGGGAGCCCCATGTTACTTCACTATCTCATTAATGTACAACTTGGCATATTCTTCCGCCAAAAATGAAATCCTGACCGGAATAAAGTGGGCTGATTTAGTCATCTTATCAACAATGACCCAAATAGAATCATGTTGCCTTCGAGTACGAGGCAAACCCACAACAAAGTCCATATTCACATGCTCCCACTTCGAAGTGGGAATTTCTATATATTGGAACAAACCTCTGGGTTTTTGGTGTTCGGCCTTGACTTGTTGACAATTTGGACATTTGGCTACAAAACCCGCTATATCCTTCTTCAAGCCATTCCACCAATAGACTTCCCGTAGATCACGGTACATCTTGGTGGCTCCCGGATGAATAGAATACCGCAAACCATGAGCCTCTTCTAAAATTTGCTCCCTTAAGCCATTAACATCCGGAACACATAATCTACCTTGGTACCTAAGCACCCCTTCCCCCCTTGGGATAAAGCCTCCACGGACTTGTTGAGGGTCGGCTCTTTCAACTCCATCAACATAGGGTCAAGGTGTTGTTTAGACTTCACATCAACCACAAAGGATGATTCAGAACTATGATGGACCATAACTCCACCCTTGGTGGAATCCACTACTTGGACACCCAAACGGGCCAACCTATGCACATCACGAACCAATTCCTTTTTCTCATCTTCTACATGAGCCACACTACCCATGGAAAATCTACTTAGGGCATCCACAACTACATTAGCTTTGTCGGGGTGGTAAAGGACACTCATGTCATAATCCTTCAAAAGCTCTAACCACTTTCTTTGTCGAAGATTCAATCTCTTTGGTAAAAAACATATTGAAGACTCTTGTGATCGGTGAAGACATCTACATGGACCCCATATAAGTAGTGCCTCCATATTTTCAAGGCAAACACCACCACCGCTAATTCAAGATCATGAGTCGGATAATTCTTTTCATGTACCTTAAGTTGCCTCAAAGCATAGGCAATCACTTTGCCCCGTTGCATAAGGACACATCCCAAACCCACTCGAGAAGCATCACAATACACTACAAACCCATTGGTACCCTCCGGTAAGGTCAACACCAGAGCGGAAGTGAGTCTATCCTTTAGTTCTTGGAAGCTCTTCTCACAAGCCTCCGACCACACAAACTTGGCTTTATTTTGTGTTAAGGCCGTCAATGGAGAAGCAATGGAGGAAAAACCCTCGACAAAGCTTCTATAATAATTGGCCAAACCCAAAAAACTTCTAATATCGGTAGGATATAGAGGTCGAGGCCAACTCTTGACCGCATCCATCTTATTAGGATCTACCTCAATACCCAAGCTCGACACAATATGACCAAGAAAAGCAACCGACCTTAGCTAAAACTCACACTTGCTAAACTTAGCATATAGTTGGTGGTCTTAAAGGACTTGCAATACTATCCTCAAATGTTTCATATGATCACCCTCACTCTTTGAATAGATCAAAATATCATCAATAAAGACAATCACAAACGAATCAAGATATTGCCTAAATACCCTATTCATTAGATCCATGAATGCCACCGGGGAATTTGTTAGACCAAAAGACATAACTAGGAATTCATAATGACCATATCTTATTCGGAAGGCCGTTTTAGTAATGTCAACCCCTCTCACCCTAAGTTGGTGATAGCCCGACCTTAAGTCAATCTTCAAAAAGTAACCCGTCCCTTGGAGTTGGTTAAACAAATCATCAATTCTGAGGAGAGGGTACTTATTCTTTATAGTGACCTTGTTCAATTGGAGGTAATCAATACACATCCTAAGGGACCCATCTTTATTTTTCACAAACAATACCGGAGAACCCCATGGAGATATGCTTGGTTGAGTAAAACCCTTATCTAGCAAATCCTTGAGTTGTGCCTTCAATTCTTTTAATTCGTCCGGAGCCATCCTGTAAGGGGAATGGATATGAGTTGAGTATCCCGCAAAAGATCAATGTTGAAGTCTATTTCCCGTTCGGGAGGGATTCTGGGCAAGTCATCGGGAAAAACTTCTGGAAATTCCCTTACTATGGGGACCGACTCTAATGAAGGAGTCTCAGACTCAACATCCATGACTCTTACAATGTGATACATGCACCCCTTTAAGATCATTTTTCTAGCTTTTAGATATGAAACGAAACGACCTCTAGGAATAAAAGAGATTCCCCCTTTCCATTCAAAATTGGGCTCATTAGGAAATTGAAACTTAATTACCCGGGTTCTACAATCAATGGACGCAAAACAAGCATACAACCAATCCATCCCCAAGATGACATCAAAGTCCAACATATCTTATTCCACTAAATCAACCAAAGTGACTTTTTGAGACAATGAAATGGGACAACTCCTATAAACTCTTTTAGCTACTACCGAGTCACCCACCAGGGTAGACACAGAAAATGGTTCTTGTAGCTTTTCGGGGAGTACATCAAATTTCATAGCCACTAAAGGTGTAACAAATGATAAAGTGGCACCGGGGTCTAATAATGCATAAACATCAATGGAAAATACTTGCAACATACCGGTAACAATTTCCGGGGAATCCTCTTGATCGCTTAGGGATTGGAGAGCATAAAAGCAATTCTTCTTAGGAGCATTGGAATTTGAGCCACTAGGAGGGACTTGCTTGCCCTCTCCTCTTTGAGCCCTTAGCATGATACAATCCCTCTTCATGTGACCACTCTTCCCACAACTAAAACACCCATCTGTGCCAATAAGGCACTTGCCATCATGCTTTTTGCCATACTTTGCACAAGTAGGTCTATCAACATAAGAACCACCTCCACTACCACCTTGTGGTTTAGGGGTAGGTACCTTTTAGTTCTTGACCTTAGGAGTGCTAGAGGAGCCTTGGTTGGAAAACCTCTTCTTGAACCTTGGTTTACCTTGAACCTCAAACTTACTCTTGGAAAAATTTCCATCATCGGTCCTTGCCCTCTTCACTTCTCTACTCACTTGCTTGAGCTTTTGTTCTTCTATTTGTTTGGCATGAACCATTAGACGTGAAATGTTCATACTTGGAATGAGCATTGCCGAACAACATTCATTTACCACCAAGTTGGATATCCCCATGACAAATTTGTTCATCTTGGCCCTAGAGTCCGCCACTAAGGTTGGAGCATGCTTAGACAATCGGGTGAACTTAAGGCTATATTCCTTCACACTCAGACCTCCTTGGCGGAGGTTGATGAATTCTTGCATCTTTCTCTCCCTCAACTCTAGTGGGAAAAACCTATCAAGGAAAGCCGACTTGAAAAATCTCCAATCAACCGAGCCCGCTCTCACATGTCTCTCTTCCCTCCATTGCTCATACCATACTTGAGCTACGTCTTTCAATTGGTAGGCGGCTAGTTTTGCCTTCTCTTGAGACGACATCCCCAAAGCATCAACCACTTTGAACGCTTGTTCAATAAACCCTTGTGGGTCCTTATCCACTTTAGAGCCATAAAATGTAGGGGGATTCATTCTTGTGAAATCCTTAATTCTCGAAGCGGTTGTACTTGCATTGGGGTTCACACGAGCTCTAGCATCCCTAGTGACTTGAGTAGTTAAAACATGGGTCAATGTTTGGAGAGCCGACCATATCTCAACATTGGTCATGGCCCCTTCATCATTAGGAGCTTGTGGAACTTAAGGCCCTTGTTGACCTTGAGAAGGAACTCCCTCATCATTAGCAATCTCTTCTTCCACTCTTCTTGCGGCCGCTCTTCTTCTAGTCATATTCCTATATTAACAAGAAAAAGGTTAGGAAAAAGGACTTCATAGAGTTAAAACTCTAAGGCACGACTAAGGAGTAATGAAAGAAGTGAAAAGTTCCTAAACATCTTATAGCCTCTCATTTATAAGTGTGGCATGTTTCACACTCATGAACAAGAATCTACTAGACGTGGTTCATGATACATCAACCTAAGTATTATCCCAAAACCTCATACTCTGATACCAAGTTTGTCATGACCTGGAGTTACCTCCTAGAAGCAACACGGCGTACTTGACCCCAAAGGGGTCTCGTACAAGCCCTTAGCATCATCATAACATAAAGACATAGAATAATTGTAGAAAATTTAAAACTTTTACAATAGAAGTCAACTTCTTATTCATAGATGAAAAATAAGAATCTAGACTTGTCTCAATCACCATCTATAACATAAAGAGTACAAATAGGGTCAAATGCCCTTTACATCAATATAGTCCCAAAAGTGGAAAGTACATGAAAGCTAGAAAATGGAAACATCTTGTCCTCGGACATGAGGACTCACCAAGCCTAGGAAATAGTCAACCCAAGCTTCACTTGAAGATAGTAGTATTATCAACGGCCGGAATCTACACTCATAGAATGTAGAAAATATGGGTTAGAACAAATAATGTACTAAGTATGGAAGCCATGCACAAAATCCTTAAAACATGCATAAAAAAAACATTTAGTTGAAATCATGCCTTTATCAAGCTTGAAAGCCATATGCACATTTAAGAAGCAACATAAGTCAAACCAACATATAAGCAACCTAAAGTCATACTAGTGCAATGCACATGTAAGATCCCATAACCCTACCAAACACCAAGTATCACATCTAGGCCACCCACAACATACATATTTTACTTTACTTTATTCATATCCAACATACATAAGTAAGGAGTCATTAACATTCATAAAATGAAACAAGTGAAGTCAATCTTAACATTCATACATAATTCATAAGCCTTCATAACATAAGAGAACCTCACCATGACCCCTCTTAGAGTCTACTTGTGCAATGCCTAAGTGAAGTCCCATACCCACACTCATGCTAAGTAGTACCCCTTAAGGAGTCATAATTAAAGTTCATGTCTTTATATGTGAGTTACATTGAAGATTATCATTAACCAACATTGACCATGTGAGCTACATGGAATTTGGTGTTCTACCCCCACACCGAAAACATGTGTCCTACTTGCCTAAGGTAGAATTTTCATAATATCTTCTAGGTGGATCCACTAGATAAAACCTATGTGGGAACATAGTTAAGGGATAAGGAGATTTCTTCTAGAGACCTTGACTACTAACGTGGAGGTTTCCATCTCATGAGATAACCATATTGGGAACCCAACTACTAGCGTGAAAGAACCTATCTCATACTCATATCCGCTCGGTGCTAAGCATAATTCCCTTTATGAGTTATGTTAAGTCTTTACTTAGATTTATATTCACAAGAGAATGCACTATGCATTTAAGAGAACACTATATAATAAGATCTCAAAGATTCATTTGGTGAGAATGTCCTTTCACCCCTAGAACTATCAACATGTGAGTAAACCTTTCACATCTTACCAATAGTGTATTCATGAGCACGACCTTTCAATCAACACAACAAGCTTTTCATAACATACATAATTCATACATAATCAAGTGTAAAGTCTATGGGGAAGAAGGATATTACATCAATACCACCATTACACATTAGATATAGGATCATTACTATCTAAGTAAATCACACATTCATAAACAATTCACATCAACATATCCAAACCCTAGCCAATTTCCCTTCAAGGCCATGAACCAACATCAACCCTAACTTCTAGAATTATATCATTAGATAGAGAGATTTCATGGTTCCACAACTTAATAAACATAAACATAATCAATTATCAACTTCCATAGTCAATCAAGTCACACATTATTTCACAATTTAGGAAGAAAGGGAAATCATGGGTCCAAGAGAGATTTTCATCAAAATCCATCAATAATACAATAATATAACCATAAACCATCATAATTAATCATAATAGATCATAATTTAATAATAGAAAGCATTTTGGAAGAAGACCCATGACTAGATTAAAAACCCTAGGTTTTGGAAGTCTTAAAAACACACTTTGAAGGGACTTCTTGGAGGATGCCTACCCAAGAATGAAGAGAATCCATAACTTAGGTTGAATTCGTCACGAAATTGGAGAAGAAAGACTTGTTCTTGAACCCCTAGCTTGACCTTTGACCTTGTTCTTCAATGGAGCCCTACAGAGAATTTTGGGGAAGAAGAGTTGGTTTCTAGTTTGTATCTTGTGAGCTGTGAGGAGTTAAGTTGGGTTTAATGAATTAAAACTATTTATATGAGTCTAAAATAACTAATAATAACCTTCCCCACCCTTATTTAATTAATTAAGAATTTATTAGAATGTTTGACCCTTAGCCGATTTGCATCAGCTTTTGCAAACCCTCACCTATGAAACCCCCACCTACGGTCCGTAGGGTGAGTGACACCACGTACTGGTGGTTCTTCTTTTGGGTCAGAGATGTGAAGATCAGCCAAGGGCTGGGGAGACTAAGTCTTAATCCACGCCACCCACCTACGGTCCGTAGGTTGGGTGAAGCCCCGTACTGGCAAGGCGTCATTTGGTCCTGAGAGTTGGAGGATTGGGGGAGCTAGGGAGATTCTAAGTGTTAACTCACGACTCCCATCTACAGGGCGTGAGTCAACCTACGACTCATAGGTTGCATTTTGTGGTTCATGCTGTTTTTTGACAGCTTTTGGGCAGCCCCCTTGGTCCTCCTCAAGGACCCTTGGGGGGTCCTTGGGGGGGGGCATGGCTTGACGTTGAAGGATTAAAATTTTAGTGCTGAGTTAGGGAAGTTATTTTATGACTCTTTTCTTGATGCTAACCCTTTTTAGGGCAGTAGACTACATGATAGGATCTAGCTTAGGTCATTAGATTTCCGGGGTGTTACCGCTCCTTGTAGCATGAGCACTTCGAGAAGTCTTATCTTGAAGACCATCAGATAAGGAGAAAGACCTTATAGAGTTAAACTCTATGGCATGACTTAGAGAATGAAGAAGTGAAGTTTTCTAATCATCTAATAGCTTCCTTTTTATAAATGTGGCGTGCTTCACATTTATGAACAAGACTCTACTAGACGTAGTTTGAGACATCCTAGAACCATTCTTAACCTTGTGCTATGATTACCAAGTTTGTCACGACCCAGGGGTACACCCTAGATGTAACATGGTGTACTTGACCCCGAAGGGGTCTCATACAAGCCCTTATCATATCATAAAAGTTAATAGAAAAGTACGGAAATGTTTTTTAAACTTTTATTTATAATCTAAGTCTTTATAAAAGAAAGTTGAAGTCTACAAAACTGTCTCAAACCATCTAATACAACCTTTGAATAAAACCTTTGGGACCCATACCATACAATAGTCTAAAACATAAAAAAAAGACATAAAAGGGAAAGGTGATCACATCCTCGAAGCTATGAGGACTCACCAAATCTTCAACTCGTTTGCTATTGTAGAATCCTATCCTCAAGAAATGAACTAAAGATCGCCGAATCCTACATTTGATAAGAATGTAGGCAAGAGTATGAATTAGTACAAAATGTACTAAATATGTTAGCTAGCATAATATCATAAGAGAATAACAAAAGTGTTAGCTAATCATAAGACATAAGTCATAATCATAAAAGACAATAGCATGATCATAAGCATAATCTACAACATAGGCATAATATGAGCATAAGTCAACATAAGGCATAATCCAATAACATAGGAAATTCCACATATTCATAAGCTTAGTCCATACTAACATCCTTTCAACATAAGAGAAACTTTATAAGTAACTTTCAAGTTATACTTGTGCAACACATATATGAGACCCCATAATCCCACCTAGGCTAAGTACCACTTTTAGGCCATCATACTTCTTTATAATATTTGATCTCCTATTTTAACTTACTTTTCATAGACAAGGGAATATCTCACCTTTAGTCAATGATAACATGGAAGGCAACTATAGAAAAAATCCATCAAACATCCATCATATAAGAGAAACACTTCCTATGTAACCATAAGTCATACTTGTGCAATGCATGGATAAGACCCCATAATCCTACACATTCTAAGTACTCCTTTAGGTCATCATACTCATACTTCTTGGTTGGAGACTATTCCCCCTCTTTAAAACCTTAAAACACTAGGAGGTACTTTCTTAAGCACATCTAAGTTCATTATTGGGTTGAACATTATGAGACACTTCATTAAGCATACTCTTAGTTCCTTATTAATTTGAACCCTAGGAGATAATTCTCAAGAATATCTAAGTTAATTATTATCTTGAATACTAGGATATACTTCACTAAGTACATCTTTGTTCATCATGGTTTGAACTCTAGGAGATGCTTCTTCAAGTATAATCTTAGTTCATTAATTTTGTTGGACTCTAGGAGATACTTCTTCTAGCATAATCTTAGTCCATTAGGTTTGAAATCTAGAAGATGCTTCTACAAGCATAATCTTAGTTTACTACTAATTTTATTGTAGTTGGGATATAGCCTTAACGGACATGAGAACATATGAGCTATAACATGATCACTCCCAGTGTTCCCCACACTGTCAGGGGTTGGTCCACTTGCCTAAGGTAGAACTGGTTTTTTAGCTTAGTCGGATCCACTAGCTAACTTTCCTATGGGGAACATACTTATGGGATACATAGATTGCTACTAGAAACCTAAAACTCCACTAGGTGAAGGCTTCCATATCATGAGACATACTTTGGGAAATCCGGACTCTACTAGGTGAGAGTTCCCATTTTGGAAGCCCAAACTCAACTAGGTGGGAACCTCCATCTCATTTCAATATATACTCGGTGCTACTCCTAAATCCCACAAGATAATTATTTAGTCTCTACTTTGACTCAAGTTTCATGGAAGGATGTCCTTGACAATCAATCCAAGTTAATTCACTAAATAAATCTTTAAACCATGCATGAGCAACTATCACCATCCATGATCTAGACATAAATTCTCCTTAGCCTTTGGTTCAATTAGGTGAGAAAAGCCTTTCAACCCTAGAACCATTACTATGTGAGAACACCTTTCATATTAAGTTCATTATGAGTTCATGAAAATAACCTTTCAATCAGCCCACAACAACAACCTAATCATTAACACTTCACTCTCAAAGTGTTCATAAGGCATGTACATAGATTCATACAAACATGCATGATATCATATTTTTCCCTCTTAGGGTCAAAGCTCATATCAAATCAACATATCTATAAAAACTACATTAGACATGGATTCCATCATAACTCAAGTGATTCTATCATTTCCTACCATCTATCATTCACAAGGTGTATTAGGTAGGTAAATATCTTTCATCACAATTCTATTTATTAGCCTTCTAATCTCATAAAGATTTTTCAAAGCCTTATCATCTATAGTTCATCATATTAGCTTTACTCTCAAAGCCCTAGTGATCAACATTCATGACTACAAGCTTTACTCTCAAAGATTTACTTCTTACTATCATCATTCATATCTAAATCACAAGATAAACTAGTCACAAGCTTCATCTTTAAGCAATTCTAGTCTTAATTCATCATAAAGGCTCAATCTCATTCATTACTAGTCAAGATCCATCATATAATATTTAATCTAATTGAATTCATGTTTACATACTTCTATTCTTGAACATTGCTATACATATTATCAACTCTAGAAGATCACCTATGAATCCTCAATTTCACTTCACAAGGCATAAACCCACATTCTTCAATTTCATCAATTAAACTAGGGTTAGCATTAGAAAACATATAATATCTTCATAATAACATAATTCAATACTAAATCAATCATAAACAAGTACTATCCACTCAATTGGAATCTTACTCAACACTACCCACAACATAAGAAGAAACCCTAGCTTAGATTGGGGTTCACCTTCACAATTTGGGGGAAATCTAGTGGGATCCATGTATGGAAGAATCCATGGATGAATAAGCTAACATAATTTGGATATAAATCCATCACAAAATCTTGCAATAATGGAAGAATTTGACCTAGCTTTCTTCCTCACTTTCTAGAGTTGTAAGAAATGTTGATTCGGTTAGTAGACTCTACCAAGGGTAGTTTTATGGTTTGAGATGGTTCCGGATCGTCTTATGTGTTAAATGTGAATGTTAAGAAATTTCTTGATTCGACCTTAGTAGAATTGAAAGAGACGGTGCTTAGAAAGTCTGTTGAGGCTTCCTCCCAAGGGGGAGATGATGTGCCCAGATGGCAAGGTTATTGTGTGTTCCTAAGTGCATGATTTGGGTTTACTTGAAATATTCCACCCAAGAAGGGTGTAGTGAGTTAATAAGAAAGGGAAGTTTAGTACCCACTTTGTAGGTCCATTATAGATCTTGAGACATGTGGTTAGGGTGCTTATGAGTTAGCCTTGCCTAGTGAGTTGGCATAGGTGTATCCGGTTTTCCATGTCTCTAAGTTGAAAAAAGTGTGCCGGAAATCCGACATCCCTAGTACCCTTAGAAGGTTTGGGAGTAGATGAGAGTTCTTCCAAAGAGGGAGTTCTGGTTAAGATGTTAGATCGGAAATTTTAGAAAGTGAGAACCAAGAAGAGTTCCCCAAGGTTAGCTCCTTGTATGAAGTCATATGTTTTTTAGTTGTTCCCATGTTTCCTTATGTGATGCATGTTCATGAAAACTTGTGATTTAGAAAATGAGTTTATGTGATTAATATCCTCATGTTGTAGTACATTGAGTATGCGTTTCCTTTAGACTTCATGAGATGAAATGATGAGCATGCCTTAGTTCAGAGTTGAGAGATTCCTCCTTGAATGAATGATTTTTTTAGAGTAAATTGCATATGAGCTCCATGAGATTGTGTTGACCATGTTTTAGCTCGGAGATGGTAGTTCTTCCCTTGACATGATTAGTTATGTGATTTCATTGATAATGGATTGTTAGATGAAGTTCCTACTTCCTTGTGTTGCTTTGAGTATGTTTAGCTTGGAGTTGAAGTTTTCCTCCTCGGTCATGTGCATTTAGATGTGTTGCATGCATGATGGGATTCTAGTCTAGAGTCGTTTCCCTTAAGAGGTGACTAGAACATCATTCGAGGATGAATGTCCCCAAGGGGGAGATATTGTAACACCCCATAGTTTAGTAGGTCAGCTAGGGCTAAGCATGAGGGTGACAAGCCAAGACAAGGGGCAAGAGCCAAGGGAAATGTCAAGGGCCAAGGCTGCCCAAGGCTTGCCAAAGCACTTCCCATCACCCCAACTGCCTTCAAGGCTCGTGGTGGCCACCGCACCTTGTGGTGACACCCATGGTGGTGAGGCAGTAGCTCACCAAGGCTGCCTTAAGTTGGGCTCACCTTCACGATCTACTTCACGGCTATTGGTGAAGACCACGACTCATGGGAAGGCTCGTGGTGATGCCTTCAACTCATGGAGGCCAATCCAAGGTGGACTAGCCATTTTTCAAGGGACCACGGGCACCATGAAGGGCCGTGAGACCCTTGACGGGTCGTGAGGCAGTTCGTGAGGCCTGGGACCAGGCTGTCTAGTGAAGGCTATTTCGGGTAATTACAATATAAGTGGGCATTAAGTGAGGTCATTTTGCCTAGACTTAGTACACCTATATAAGCTATTTTGACCCTTTAAACTCACCAATTAAGTCATTATTTCCAAAACCCCAAAAGAATCCCAACGTTCATCCTTTCAAATATTTCTCTCTCTAGAACTTGAAGAAGAAGATAGAGTTTGAAGCTAGGTCAAGATCAAGGCATCCAATCTTCAAGCTTTTAAGGGCATTGTGACTCAGGTATAGCTCTTCATCCATGGACTTCTTTCATCCACAGAGTTCCCTAGTTTTCCCCAATTGTGAAGATGAAATCCCCAATTCTAGTTAGGGTTTCTTCCAATATTGTGGGTTACGATGAATTATGACTAGAATTGCTCAAGAGTGAAGCATGTATGAGAGATTATGATTAGACTTGTCTTAAGAGCAAGGCATGTATGATGATTATGAGAGGTATTGCTTTGAGAGTAAAGCATGAGTGATGACTTATGAGTATTAGGGATTTTTAGAGTAAAGCTTGTATGATGAATTATGAATGTTAAGGCTTTGAGAGTGAATCTTCTATGATAAAGGTAGACTACTAGATAGAATTGTTGTGGAAGGACCTTACCCACATCATCTACCTTATGAATATTTGAATGCATGAAGTGATAGAATCATATGAACCGTAATGAAATCCATGTCTAATGCTTGAAGTCTAGATGTGATGATTGAAAGGAAGTGTTGAACCTCAAGGAGGTAAAGTATGAAATTATGCATTTTTTATGAAATCTATGCAATTGTATTGATGATTCTTTGAGAGTAAAGTATCCATGATGTTGTTGTTGTTGTGCTGTTGAAAGGACATTCTCATATACACACCTATGCATGATGTGAAAGGTTTTGTCACATAAAATGATTCTAGGTTGAAAGGCTTTCTTACCTAAAATGAATCTAAGTCCAAGGACTATGAGATGAGAGAAGGCTCGAGGTGATTCCCCAAGACCTTCTTATGAGAGGGATGTGAGGTGATTTCCCATATTCCTAAGTTAATAAACATGAGGTGATTACCCATGCCATAAATTGAGAAGTATGAGGTGACTACCCTTTATATATATATAACTTCAAAAGTAAGGCAAGAGGTGAATACCCATTAGCCTTTAAAGTGATATGGAGGCGAATACTTATATCATATTATGATGGACATGGAGGCGAATACATATGATCCTTATAAAGTGATGTGGAGGGGAATACCTAAATTATACCATATTAGGACATGGAGGCGGATACCTATGATCCTTATAAAGTGATGTGGAGGTGAATACCTACATTATACCATATTAGGACATGGAGGCGAATACCCATGATTCCTTAAAATGAACATAGAGGCGAATACCTATGATTCTTTAATAAGGCAAGAGGCGAATACCCATTAGCCTTCATAATGGGCATAGAGGTGAATACCCTTTGTCTTGAAAGAAAAGCAAGTATAGTGTGAAGTATGTCCTGAACAATGAATTGTGTGGATTGTAGCTTGAAAGCCCTTCCATGATATGTATTACTATAGGTGATTCCCTTTGTCCATAAAAGATAAGCTAAAGATGAGAATAAAAGATGATGAACATGAATGATGGCCTAAAGTGGTTTACTTAGCATGGGTGAGATTTATGGGGTCTTATTCATGCCTTGCACAAGTATGTTTTGAGGTTATTTGTGAAGTGTTTCTCGTATGTTATGATGATCTATGTATTTACTATGTTAATGGATTGTGTATTATGTTGACTAATGCTTATATTATGCCTATGTTGATGATTTATGCTAGCTATCATATTTAGTACATTCTGAACTCATGCCTACTCTTGCCTACATTCTTATCAAATGTAGGGTTCGGCGATATTGAATTCCATCCTCGTGGCTAGGTTCCTTGTAGAGCAAGGAGTGAAGACTTGGTGATTCCTCATAGCATCGAGGATTTTATCACCTTTCTTCAATGTCTTTCATTTTTATGTTAGAACTTTTGTTTGGGTTGCGTCCCAAAGATTTTCATGTACTAGATGGTTTGAGACAAAGTGTAATAGACTTCAGCTTGTTTTTATAAAGACTTGATTGTATGGAAAAATGTTTTAAATTTCCACATCTTTTCTATTACTTTATGTTATGATATGCTAAGGGGCTTGTATGAGGCCTCTCGGGGTCTTGTACGCCTTGTTACATATAGGGGGTACCCTTGGGTCGTGATATAGCTGCAATTTAACAATTTACTATCAGAAGTGGATATAAAAAGGCATCGAGGACACTATTTGGTGAACTTTAAGCCTCAAATGTGTAACACCCCAGAAACTAGTAGGCTAAACTAGAGCCTTATGTTAGGGTTCTAGAGTTTGATATGAGGGTTAGAGTCGTAGATAAGATTTCCCATACTTAGAATGAGGGATTTAGGGATTAAACGTCAAGGTACGTGTTGCACCCCGTAGTTTAGTAGACCACCTAGGGTTAAATAGAGGGCAAGAGCCAAGGCAAGAGCCAAGGCTGCCCCAAGGTTGCCATGACACTTCCTTGGACCACGAGAGCCTAGACGGCTCGTGGTGGCCACCACAGATTGTGGTGCCACTCGTGGTGTTGAGGCATTGTGCTCCTCAAGCCTGCCCAAGTTGGCCTCTTCCACACGATCCACTTCACGGCTCGTGAAGGCCTAGACTGCTCGTGGGAGTGGCCGTGAAGTTGCCTTCAAATATTGGAGGTGAAGACCCCAAGGACCACGGGCAGGACCAGGGCTTGTGGTCTTGACCACGGCTCGTGAGCCCTATCTTGGTGCCTGAGAGTAGGCTGCCTAGTGAGGGTCATTTTGGTAAATTCCAAATAAGGTAGTTATTAAATGGGGTCATTTTGCCTAGTCTTAAAAAACCTGTAAAAGCTATTTTAACCCTTTAAACACCTAATTAAGTCATTATTTCCCCAAGACCCAAATCAAATCCCCAAAATACTCTCCTCTCAAATATTTCTCTCTCTAAGACTTGAAGAAAAAGATAGAGCTTGAAGCTTAGGTCAAGAACAAGACTCCATTGTTGCAAGATTTTGTGAGGGATTTGAATCAAGGTATGTTAGCTTATTCATCTATGGATTCTTCCATCCATAGAGCCCCCTCAATTTTCCCAATTGATGAAGAAAATCCCCAATTCTAGCTAGGGTTTCTTCCAATGTTGTGGGTTTAGTTGAGTATGATTCCAATTGAGTGGATAGTACTTGTTTGTGATTGTTTTAGTATTGAATCATGATATATTGATGATATTACATGTTTTCCATGGTTAACCCTAGTCTAATTGATGAAATCAAGTAATGTGGGTTTATGCCTTGTGAAGTGAAATTGAGGATTCAAGGGTGATCTTCTAGAATTGATGACATGTATAGTAATTGTTCAAGAATAGAAGTATGTGAACATGAATTGAATTAGAACAATGTACATATGAAGGGTCTTGACTAGTAATGAATGAGGTAGAGACTTTATGGTGAATTATGACTAGAATTGCTTAAAGAAGAATCTTATGACTAGAATGTCTTGTGATCTAGACTTGTATGATGATTGTAAGAAGTAAATCTTTGAGAGTAAGGCTTGAACTCATGAATGTTAGTCACTAGGGCTTTGGGAGTAAATTCTATATGAGAGTGGTGGTTTAATGGATAGAATTATGGTGAAAGGTCTTTACTCACTTAGACTACCTTATGAATACATGTATGTAGAATGTGAAAGGTCTTCTCACATAGAATGATTCTAGGTTGAAGGTTTACTCAACTAAAATGAATCAAAGCATGTTAACTAGAATAGCTTGAAGTTGTGACATATGAGCCCTTCATGTATAGTTTGACTTGGTAAGACAAGACCAAGCTTGGTAGCTTGAGTTAGGAGTTCTCATGGTAGCTTAGGATTGAGGAACCATACTCTCCTAAGGGTAGCTTGAATTAGCATGGTGAGATGCTTTCATGGTATCTTGAGTTAGTATTAGTCATAGTCGCCTAGGATTTAGGACTCATACTCTCCTAAGGGTAGCTTGAACTAGTATTATAGAATGTCTTCAAGATAGGATGACTTGGTTAGGCCAAGACCATTTCATGGTAGCTTAGGATAGAGAAATCATACTCTCCTAAGGGTAGCTTAGGATTGAGAAATCATTCTCTCCTAATGGTAGCTTGCATTAGCATCATAGAATGTTTGCATGATAGCTAGGATGGACAGTTGTACCCTTTCTAGAATAGCTTGGACTTGCATAGTTAATATATTTTTCTAAGATAGCTTGGTCTAACCTAGCTGGGTGCTATTCCTTGGTAGTCTAAACTGATAAGTAGTAATCATTTGAGTATGACAGCCTAAAGTGGTACTTAGTGTGGGTAGGATTATGAGGTCTTATCCATGAATTTTACAAGTATGACTTGAAGCTAATAATGAAGTATTCTCTTGTATGATGTATGTTTAACTTGAATTGTTGCTATAGTTGCCTTCCATGATATGATTATTTAAAGGTGATAGTTCCCTTGTCTATATGAAGTAAGCTAAGAATGAGACCAAATGAATGGTAAGTATGAATATGGTGACTTCAAGGTTATGCTTAGTATGAATCAGATTATGTGATGTCATTAATACATTGCACAAGTGTGTTTTGAGGTTACTTAGGAGTATAGTACTCTTATGATATGAAGGTCTAAAGTATAGACTATGCATGAACATGATGTATTTCCTATGCACAAGATGTATGCCTTATGTTGACTTATGACTATATGATGCCTATGTTGGAGATTATGCTTATGACCATGTTATTACCTCTTATATTATGGATTATGTCTCATGTTGACTAACCCTTATGTTATGCTCTTATGATGTTATGCAAGCTAACATATTTAGTACAGTTTGTACTAACGCATACTCTTGCCTACATTCTCATCAAATGTAGGGTACGACGACATTGAGAGTTATCTTTGAGGCTAGTTCTTAGAAGGAGCATGAAGTTGAAGACTTGGTGAGTCCTCATTGCATCGAGGATTGATCACCTTTTTCCTTTATGTCTTTTATTTATGTTTGAGACTATTGTATGGTTGTGTCCCAAGAGTTTATTCAAAGTTGTATTAGATGGTTTGATACAAAGTGTAGTAAGACTTCCGCTTTGCTTTTATAAAAGACTTAAATTGTATGGATAAAGTTTTAAAATTTCCGTACTTTTCTAGTATCCTATGTTATGATAGGCTAAGGGCTTGTATGAGACCCCTTCGGGATCAAGTACGCCATGTTACATCTAGGGTGTACCCCTGGGTCGTGACAAAATGAGTTCAAAATCTTTGACTCATCAACACCACCAACTTAAACTTTTGCTTGTCCTCAAGTAAGCCAAGAGATCAATTAGTTCAACAAAAATGTCTACAAACAGTGCTTCTTGAGATATGCAAGTGCTATCACAAGGCTACATCCAAGACATGCAACATTCAATTAAGTACCAAAAGCTTTAAACGATCACTGGCTATTATCAATCAAAGCACATGCTCACAAATTCTCAGTACGATGCAAATTATGCTCAACAAGAGTATTCAAGTGCCCTCACACCAAGAACGATTCCATGCTCTCACAAATCTAATCAAGGAATGAAATCTAGGAATCAATACAAACTCTCACACTCCCAAAGAGAAAAACATGCATGTTATTACCCATATGCTTTCTCATATTTTCCAATAGATCAATGAATTGGTTCTCGCAAGATCACAAAGGCCTTTCAAGGTTTATAACAGGGCTGAAAGGGATGGTGTGATTATTTTGGTTTATAGTGACTCCACCTTCTTGAAGAATTTTCATGATTTCACCACTTTTCATCTTTTTCTCATTTTGAACATGAAACTCATCCCTATTCGTGTCATAACACTCTTTTTCTTGTTCAACTAATTGGAGACCCCATTTATTCAACAATTCAACGCGACAACCAATTCATTATTTGATAAGGCAATACTTTTCATTTCTTTTCTTTCTTTTATATGGAGAGGTTCCATATTTTTTCCTCAAGGATACAAGGATAAGTTTCAAGACTTTTCCATTGGGATTCTTTCCTCTTTCCTTACCACACCCCAACTTAGACTTTTGGCCTGAGTTTGCTAATTGTGCATAAGATAGTGCTCCAAGAAGATTTTGTGTGAGAAAAGAAGGTCATGTTTCACAACCGATCTAGGCTTAGAGTCTAATTTTAATTTTAAAGAAAAGAGTTGGTCTCAAGTGGTGACAAACTTGGTCCACACTCTCACAAGGTGATCTCAACAATAAAGGTTTAATTTGCACGTTCACTTTTAAAAAATAGTTCCCAAGGTCATTTCTTGCATTCACAATTATCAATAAATCGAACCAACAAGGCAGGTTGTAGGTATCCACAATGCAAGAATTTCAAGTTTAGCTCACCACAACTGAAACTCAAACACACTAACCAATCAAAAATTTCCAAACCTATCTTGCGTACAACGATTATTGCAATTCTCAAAGTTGATACTCAGCTAGTCACAACAAGACACTAAGAGTTCATGTAAGATTTATTTAGATTGAATTTCTCCATTGAACTGACACAAGCACACTTCTCATCAAAATCACTATTCAAGTCATCGATATTTACCACAATCAACGCTCAAATGTTCAAGATAAGCATGCATGCATTTCAATATCAACCAACAATCACACTTTAAGAAAACATGAAAGGAAGAGAGATGTATCATAACCAAAATAAAATATTTTACTAATAAACAAAATAATGAAGTTACCACTACATCATCATAAAATTAAGTACAACCCAAAAGAAATCCAAAAGAAATGTCTCAAAACACAAACTAAATTACGAACAAATAGAAACAACTAGAAAAACACCCTCTCCTCCACCAAAATAAGTAAACAGTGTCCTCAATATGAAAAAATAAAAATAATAGCAAAAGGGAGTAAGAGTATAAGGATCCCATGTTAGGCTAGGCATGGGGAGAACTCTGGCTCGATAGAGAAGCCTCAGCTGGGGAATCAGTTCTCGATGCATCATTAGTAATAACAGATGCCGGAGGATAAATCCAATTTAATCCAACTGTGGAAATGTCTCGGAGAGAGTTTTACGTTGCTGTCTGGAGAAAAAGTATCATCCAGATCTGCTAAATCAACAGATGTGGCCTCCTCACTTTATGGATCTGTCACACCTAACTCCTTCTCATCAGTCTCCTAAGTATCGAAGTCATCATTATCAACAACAGGTGTACCCTCATCTGTGGGCCTATCAACACTCATCACTTGGGCTAAAGGAATCTTAGTCATCGTGTCACAACCCAGGGGTACACCTAGATGTAACATGGCATATAGAACCCCAAAGGAC
The DNA here is from genome assembly GCA_029582685.1 of Solanum piurae. Lineage (NCBI taxonomy): Eukaryota > Viridiplantae > Streptophyta > Magnoliopsida > Solanales > Solanaceae > Solanum > Solanum piurae. The sequence goes on from JAJOOO010017860.1 coordinate 25,358, forward strand.
TCCATACAAGCCATTTAGCTCTCATAACATAAGCAATAGAACAATAGGAGTAAAACAATAGTCCAAGTCCAATTTTTTTTATAAAATATAAGTAGAAGTCTAAAATACTTGTCTTATTATAGCCATCTAATACAATAGAATGAAATTGGGCCTAGCCCATACATCATGTCCAAAACAGAAATACATGAAAGAAAGTGAAACAATAAAACACCATCCTCGAAAAATGAGGACTCACCAAAGCTCAGAATATCTCAAGTCAACCTCTAGCCACGAAAGTGATGACCCTGACTGTCGGACCCTATATTTGGAGAAATATAGGCAAGAGTATGCGTTAGTACAAAACAATGTACCAAGTATGATAGATATGCATAAAATATTTAAATCATGCAAAAAGGGACATTTCATTTCATAACATGCAATTGACCAAACTCAACATGATATAAAAGTGCTAGAAAACATAAGTCATAAAATCATGGTCCATGCAAACTAACATCATATTTAAAACCTTTGAACTCATATGTGATACTTCTTGGAGTAACCTTAGTTCATAATTAATGTGGGGAATTAGCCATAACTGACATAGAGACCATGTGAGTTATAACATGATCCCCTGGTGTCTCCCACACTGAAAAAGGTTATCCTACTTGCAAAGGTAGAACCATGAACTTCTAGCTTAAGTGGATCCACTAGCTAATCAACCTAGTGGGGGACATAGTTAAGGGATAAGGAGATAGCTACTAGAAACCCAACCTCTACTACGGGAGAGATTCCATCTCATGAGATTGCTTCTAGAAACCCGGCTTCTACTACAGGAGATCTTTCATCTCATCATCAATATCCTCTTTGTGCTAAGCATAACTCCCACAGAATAGTCATTTCTTTCTTGACTTCATTACTCATGGAAAGTTTCCCTTGGACAACCAATCCAAGCAGTTTCATTAAGATAGCTCCTAAATATTTGATTCAATTAGGTGAGAAATCCTTTCAACCTAAGAATCCTTTCTATGTGAGAAAACCTTTCACATCTAGCTTTTATGTGTACATGAGAAAATCCTTTCAATAACACATCATGATTATCATTGGTACTTTACTTTCAAAGAACCCTTAAAATATTTGCATAGATTTCATAAGACAATGCTTAAGTCCATAATTTACCTCTTGCGGTTCAAAACCCAGTTTCAATCAAATGCTTAGAAAACATGGGTTAGATATGGATTTCATCATAAATACATGTAAAGGTAGCAATATATTCTTAATTTCATAAAACTCTTCCGTGAAGATCAATATCCACATCATATGAATCATAACTTGAAAACATGGGGATTACATGGGTTCATGGGGAAATCATAAAAAAATCATAGTATTTCATCAATTTATGCATAAAAGATCATAATTCAATCATTTAAATCAATAATGAAGAGAACCCATGATAATTGAAGAAAACTCTAACTCAATTGGGGAATTCTACTTTTTGAAATAGAGGGATATGGAAACTCCATGAATGGAAGGAATCCATGGATGAAAACTATCATACCTTGAATCCAAAAGCTAGCCTTCAATGTAGGAATTTATACCATGACTTGAAACCCTAGATCGAATCCTTCTTCTTCTTCAAGTTTCTAGACAGAGAAATATTTTGGAGAGGAGAATTGGTTTTCTTTTGTGATTTTGGAAGAATAAAGTGAATGGGTTAATTTTGGGGTTGAAAATACTTATATAAATGTCTTAGTGAAGGGTAAAACGACGTAGTATAGTAAATAATTAATTAGGAAAAAGACCCAACTACCACTGAACTTAACTACTAGCTGCCCCCGACCTACCAACCACGGACCCCACTCGACGGACCGTGGTCTGACCTACGGTCCGTCATGGTGGACCATCATTGGTGGTCAGAAACCATGATTTTGGGGACTCCAACCACGGACTGTGGTCTGATGAATGGTCTGTTGGTTGGGCCGTGGTCCTGAGCCCTCAAATCACTATTAGGCAGGCCAACCACGGACCACACCTACGGTCCGTGGTCACTTCCACGGGTCGTGGGTGGCCGGCATGGGTTTCACCTGCAACTTTTGGAAATTGGTCACATTTCCCCTTTTCGGATATGGGGTGTTACAATATCCCCCCCTTGGAATCATTCGTCCTCGAATGAGATTCAAGACTGGTTCTGAAAGATTAGGAAAGGAATTAACAACCCAACCTAAGAATAAAAAACATGTAACCAAGGAGGAACTATCGACTCCAAGCTAGGACGTTCTCAATACATCATAAGAGGGGTGAGACATGATCTAACAACCCATCATCCATGAAATGCACAAATCAAAGAGAAAACATCAACTCCACGCTAAACATACTCAGTGCATCATAAGGAAGTAGGAACTACATCTAGCAACCCAATATACATGAAATTTCAAAATTACTCATGTTCAAGGAGGAACTACCTTCTCCAAGTTAAAAACATGCTCAACACAATCTCATGGTGCCCATATGCAATTCATTCTCAAAAAGCATAGCTAAAACATGTTCATCAATTCATTTCATGAAGTCTATAGTCAACTCATACTCAATGCACAATCAAATTGAGGAAAATCAATCATATAAACTCATTTTCTTTCAAAACACAAGTTTTCATGAACATGCATAACATAAGGAAATCATGGAAACACATAAAACACATGACTCCAAAACAAAGGACAGCCTAAGAGGAACTCATTACCTCAAGTTAGAATAGGAGTAGAAGGAAAGATATGAGGATATTGGGTAATCATATCGACCTCGACCTCCCAAGTAGCACCCTCAACTAACTGATTCCACTACATACTTTCATGGAAGCTATTTCTTTATTTCTTAACTTCTTGACTTGTCGGTCTAAAATCTCAACTGAAACTTCCTCATAAGAAAGATTCCCCTTAACTCCCAAACCTTCTAAGGAAACCATGGATGTCGGATCACCAACACATTTCTTCAACATAGAGACATGGAAAACTGGATGCACCAATGCCAACTTATTTGGCAAATTTAACTCATAAGCAACCTTACCAACATGTCTCAAAATCTAATAAGGGCCTAGATATCGGGGACTAACCTTCCCTTTCTTACCAAATCTCATTACACCCTTCATGGGTGAGATCTTAAAGTAAACCCAATCATGAATATCAAACTAAAGATCCATTGTTCTTACATCAACATATGACTTTTGCTGACTTTGAGCCATTTTCAACCTTTCTCTAGTAAGTCAAACTTTCTCTGTGGCCTCATGTACCAATTGAGGACCTATAAAGGCGACTTCACCCACCTCAAAAAAACCTATGGATGATCTACACCTCCTACCATATAAGGCCTCAAATAGAGCCATACCAATGCTCGAGTGATAATTGTTGTAGTAAGCAAACTCAAGCAACGACAAATGGTCATCCCAATTACCCTTAAAATCGATCACACAAGCCCTTAACATATCTTCCAAAGTTTGGATAGTAAGCTTCGCTTGTCGATCAGTTTGGGGATGAAAAATTGTGCTAAGCTTAACCTTAGTGCCAAGGACCTTTTGGATAGACTTCCAAAACTGAGAAGTGAATTGGCTACCATGATTGGAAATAATGGACAAAGGCACTCCATGCAACTTTACCATTTCTCTTAAGTACAAATTTGCATAATCCTCCACCGAATAGGAGACCTTGACGGGAAGGAAATGAGTTGATTTCGTCATCCGATCCACTATCACCCAAATCGAATCATATTGTCGCCGGGTGCGAGTAAAACCAATAATAAGTCCATATTCAAGTCTTCACACTTCCAGGAGGAATGTTAATGTCTTGGGACAAACCTCTCAGTTTCTGATGCTCAACGTTCACCTGTTGGCAAATTGGACACTTAGCCACAAATCCCGCAATATCCTTCTTCATCCCCTTCCACCAATAGACCTCCCTTAAATAACGATACATCTTTGTGGCTCCCGGGTGAATGGAATACCATGAACTATGAGCTTCTGACAAGATCTGTTCTATCAAGTCATCCACATCTGGAACACATAAACAACCTTGATATCTAAGCACACCATCTCCCCCTTGGGAGAAAGCCTCAATGGATTTCTTAAGCACCGCTTTTTTCAATTCTACCAAAATTGGATCAAGACCTTTCTTGGCTTTCACATCCGCCACAAAAGATGATTCGGACCTATTGTGAACCGTAACACCATCCTTGGTGGAGTGCACTAACTGAACACCTAATCGGGCCAATCTATGAACATCTCGAACCAACTCTTTCTTTTCTTCTTCAATATGGGTGACACTACCCATAGATAACCGACTAAGAGCATGCGCCGCCACATTTGCCTTTCCGGGGTGATAGAGAACACTCATATCTTAATCTTTCAATAACTGAAGCCACCTTCTTTGGTGAAGATGATCTTTCTGATTAAACACATATTACAAACTCTTGTGGTCGGTAATTACATCTACATGTACTCCATACAAATAGTGTCTCCAAATCATTAAGGCAAAAATGACCACCGCTAACTCAAGGTCGTGAGTAGGATAATTCTTTTCATGGATTTTAAGTTGCCTTGAGGCATAGGCAATAACTTTCCCATTTTTCATAAACACACACCCTAGCCCAATTCTCGAGGCATCACAATAAACTACAAAACCATCCGTTCCTTCTGATAAAGTCAACACCAGAGCAGAAGAAAGTCTATCCTTCAACTCTTGGAAACTCATCTCACACTTTTCAAACCATATGAACTTAGCCTTCTTTTGAGTTAAAGCCGTCAAAGTAGAGGCAATTGAAGAGAAACCCTAAAAAAACCTTCTATAGTAAGCAACTAAACCCAAGAAACTTCTAATATCAGAAGGAGTTAGAGGTCTAGGCCAACTCTTGAACGCATCCATATTTTTAGGATCTACCTCAATACCCTTACTTGAAACAATATGACCAAGGAAAGCTAAAAACCTTAACCAAAATTCACATTTTCTAAACTTTGCAAAAAGTTGTTGGTCCTTAAGAATTTGCAACAGGATCCTCAAATGATCTATATACTCATTCTCACTCCTTGAATAAATCAAAATATCATCAATGAACACAATCGCAAACATGTCAAGGTATTGTCTAAACTAAGGCTGGCAAACGGACAGGACTGGATCAACAGGACCGGTTTTACCGGAACCGCTCCTCGTTACCGGATTTCGTTACCGGAACCGGGTCTTACCGGAGCCGGTTTTACCGGAAATTTCCAAAGGTTCCGTCCGGTCACTTAGTTACCGGATAGGAACCGGTTTGGACCGGACCGGAACCGGTTCTTACCGGATTATTGTGTACCGGTAATTTTATTTTATTTTTTATTAACTTTAATTATTATATAATATTATATTATTAATTAATAAAATTATATTATTAAAAAACTTCAATTTAAAACTTTAAACTTTAA
>JAJOOO010017861.1:0-26940 GCA_029582685.1 Solanum piurae
ATAATCCAATTGTGAGTCACGTTTGCCTTCATCTTTTGAAGTACAAAGCTCACATTTATTGGAGTTTTGACAATATTGAAATCCAAATACTTGAACTTATCAAGTACCTTTTCAATCACATCAGTAACTTCAATGTCTTTCATATCGAAGTTACTTTCTAGCATATGCTTAGTAGCATTTATGTCAGAAATGTCTCTTTTGATAATCAACATGTCATCAACATAAAAACAAATAATGATCTTGTGATTTGGAGTGTCTTTAATATAAAAACATTTATCACATTCATTAATGTTGAATTCATTTGCCAACATAGTTTGGTCAAACTTCGCATGTCATTATTTGAGCGCTTGTTTTAGTCCACAAAGTGTCTTAACAAGTTTACAGACTTTCTTTTCTTTACCAGGAACCACAAAACCCCCGGGTTGTTCCATGTAAATTTCTTCCTCCAATTCTTCATTTTAAAAAAAATGTTTTCACATTCATTTTGACGAATTTGAAGGCCATATACCGCAACTAGCACAATTAACATCTGAATTGATGTAATCCTAGTTAGTGGCTATTATGTGTCAAACAAGGCTTTTCTTATTGTCTAAAGCCTATGACAACAAGTCTTGCTTTGTATTTTTCAATAGTTTCATTAACTTTCTTTTCCTTTTGTAGATCCACTTTGAACCCAAAGGTTTATTTCTTAGAGGAAGATCAACCAACTCTCAAGTGTGGTTGCTTAATATTGAATCTATCCTACTATTGACAGCCTCTTTTCAAATAGGATGAGTCCACAGAAGACATATCTTCTTCGACTATATGGACTCATTTTCAAGAAGAAATCTTACAAAATCAAATCCGAAAGAAGTAATTTGTCCATTGGCATTTACTATGCCTCTGAATCTCTTTATTAAGTACATTCTCCCTTGGTTCTTTCCAAGGTCGTTTAGACCCTTCACTTGACTATCCGACGGTTCGGACTTATGAACCATAAATCAACATGCTTTACTATTTGTAGCATATCCAATGAACATGCAATCCAAAATCTTAGGTCCTATTTTGACCCGTTTGGGAATAGTTCCCTTATTTCCATTTCTCATATGAAATAAACGATATTGGAAATTGTTTGATCACTATCTTTCAAGAGTTATTGCTTTTATAAACTTTAAGGGACGACAAACAATTCTCTATTAGGATACAACAAAGTCTGAACAAACACAACTTTATGTTGCTCCCTTTCTTAACAAACAAAAGATTTTATTTTATTTGTTACTCCCTTTACTAACAAACAAAACTTTTTGTTTCTCTCTTTCTGAACAAACAAACTTTTTGTTGTTCTCTTTTGCTATAATGATAGCACTCCCACAAATTTTGTGGTAAACCTGAACTTATAAATAGGACATTCAATATTTCCTTCAAAGTTCAGTTTTTTTCTATCAACAATTTCATTATATTGAGGTGAGAATGTGCCGTAATTTGATGGATGATTCCATTTTTCAAATATATTTCGGCAAAAGAAGATTCATATTCTCCACATCTACCACTTCTAATCATAACAATCTTTTGTCCAACTGATTTTCAACTTCAGTTTTATATTGCCTATATGTTTCTATTGCTTCATCCTTACCATTCAAGAAATAAACATAATAATATCTAGTGCAATTGTCAATAAAATTTATGAAACATTTTTTCCCACCACGAGATGGTGTTGACTTCATATCACAAATGTCAGTGTAAATCAATTCTAAGGTATTAAAATTCCTTTCAACAACACATACTTGACATTTTGATTTATTGCACTAGAAGTTAGGCAAAACTTCTAAGTTGATTAGTTTTTGCAAGGTTTTGTAATTGACATGTCCCAAACATTTATGTCACAAACAATTTGATTCAAGCAAGTAAGAACAAACATAAATACTAAGTTTGAAAAGACCTTTTGTGAGGTAACCTTTTCCCACAAATATTTTGTTCTTTACTTTTTATAACTTTCTCAAATACAAACATTGTTTTAGAATCAACACCTTGTCGTATGTCCTTTTCAGAAGGACAATTACCCATGACCATAGTCTCATCGGTCCAATAAGGGCAATATGACCCAAATATTTGTTTTACAACACAAACATAACAGATCACTTTTCACCAATGTTTATGTCTATACAAAAAAAAAATATTTTAATAGACATATCTTTTCATGAAAAATCACAATATTTTAAGTGAAACTTTTTCATCAAAGAATACAATTCTTTTGAATGAGTAATATAATTTTGTGGTTTTATACTAGTCATATCATATACTAGTAAAGAGAGACTCAACGACTACAATATCAAATATACTCTAAGAATTTTGTGGGTCTAACATAATACAAGAATGTAAATAAATTTCATATCTTGTACTTTCAAATTTAGAATACTAACAATAAAGATTCAATCTTTATACAACTTGTTTCTAGTTTAACGATGAAGTTTTTATATTCTTCTAATCGTTAACCGAATGAACCTTGAATTTTGATGAAGTTTTTATATTCTTCGAATCAGTTTCATATTCAGACAGAGTAGTAAACCACAAAGGTTTTAATCTCCAGAAACGTCAAATACAATACTGTTTCTAGCTAACGATAAAGATTTTATCTTTTTCAAATCATTTAGCCTTAATATTTCTGACGAAGATTTTGTACTTTTCATATCAGAATATTCATTCAAACAGAGTATTTAAAAAATTGGTGAAGTTTCTATATTCTTCAAACCAATGCACAATCTGATTTGTTCATGAAGTTCTTATATTCTTCAAACCAAAGGAGTGAAAAAAAAATCAGAAGATTTTAGTCTCCAAAAGTCAAACACAATCAAATTTCATATGCAGTAGAAAACTACAAAAGTTTTTTTCTCCTCTAAATAGAATACATATTAATAATAATAAATACATATTCTGAGATCATCACATAATGACCATCTATCCTAACATTTATGATATAAATCTCATTACTTATAAAGAATAGAAAAAGAAAATAATAATCAAGGGAAATAAAGATAGAACCTGATTTTTACTCTCATTGAATCATATTCTATATGTGAGCATTGATTCCATGCAAGTCACTTTTCTTGATATTTTTTTTTCTTCTTTCCCAATTTCCATCATATTCTAATTTTCCGTAGAAGACATTGAATTTCAACGAGAAACTAAACTCATGTTCAAATATTGTTAGGAGACAACATTTGTTCATTTAATTCTTCTCATAGTTATATAAAACCTCAAATATAGGAAAAATCATTAAAGTGCATATCTTAGCCTTTATGCACAAAATAACTTTTCTCATTGAAAAGAAAACGGAAGAGGTGCAATGCTTGAATGCACTTGGGAAGAAAATAAAAATAATCTTACCCATCCAAAAAAAACTTACTACAGAAAATATGCTCGAACATATTAAAGTAGTACTAATACATCCCAAACCTCTTTTATCATATGATAAAATAATTCTTTTTTTCTTCTTTCTTTTTTCCAACAAAAAAACACAGAAAATAAAAGTAATTTTTTTATCATAGAAAATACCATCAATATTAGATTTCTTAAGCTTGTTATATCCTGTATTCAGATTAGCAAACCAGAAATAATAAATCTGTGCTTGCTAACTATGATGAATTTGAAACTCAAGGTTACGAGGAAATAGTAGCTGCTCTCTCAATCTTGGGAGGCTATTCAAAGACTCCGTTGAAATTGGACATCGATTTGAAAAATAGAGAGAGTCCTCCCGCAAAGCCATCAACAGAAGACCCGCCAAATCTAAAATTAAAAGCACTTCCCTCATCTCCGATATGCTTTCTTGGGGGCAAATAACACCCTACCAGTAATCATTGCGGCTAATTTGCTTGAATGACAGGTGAAATTGTTTCTTGAGGTGTTACGAAGGCATATTAAAGCTATAAGTTGGACCATAGATGATATAGTGGGCATTCCCTCCGGTATTTGTACACACAAAATTCATCTTGATAATGATTGTAAGCCCAGTGTTGAACATCAGCGAAGATTGAACCCACCAATGCAGGAAGTGGTGAAAAAGGAGATTATAAAGTGGTTGGATGCAGGTATGATTTATCATATTACGGATAGCAAATGGGTTAGTCCGGTGCAATGTATACCAAAAGAGGGAGGTATCACGATAGTCCTAAATGAAAAGGGGGAGCTTGTGCCTACAAGACTGGTGATCGGATGGAAAGTATGCATGGATTACCGAAAACTAAATTCGTGGACTGAAAAGGATCACTTCCGCATGTCTTTCATGGATCAAATGCTTGATCGACTATCATAGAGAGGTTGGTATTACTTTTTGAATGGATACTTTGGTTACAACCAATTTTCCATTGCGCCTGAAGACCAAGAGAAAACCACTTTCACATGTCCTTATGGAACATTTGTATTTAAGAGAATGTCATTTGGGCTATGTAATACCCCGATAATATCTCAGCATTGCATGTTATCCATTTTCGCTGACATAGTGAAGGATTCTATGGAAGTATTCATGGATGGCTTCTCAGTCGTAGGGGACATATTTGAAGAGTTCTTGGCACACTTGAGGCAAGTGCTCCAAAGATGTGTGGAGACAAACTTGGTCCTGAATTGGGAAAAACGTCATTTCATGGTGAATGAGGGAATAGTTCTCGGGCATAAGGTGTCACAAAAGGGATTAGAGGTTGATAAGGTGAAGATTTAAGTGACTGAGAAACTACCTCCGCCAATTTCAGTGAAGGGTGTTCGTAGTTTCTTGGGGCATGTCGGTTTCTACCGGAGGTTCATCAAAAACTTCTCAAAGATTGCACATCCTCTATGCAAACTCTTAGAGAAAGAGGTGAAATTCCAATTTGATGATGCTTGTATGGTGGCTTTCCGGTGCTTGAAGGAGAAATTAGTATCCACCCCGGTCATTATTAGTCCTGATTGGTCAGAATCTTTCGAAGTAATGTGTGATGCAAGTGGAACGGCGTTGGGTGTTGTGCTGGGGCAAAAACACAACAAACTATTTCACCCAATTTACTATATGAGTAAGACTATAAACAATGCTCAACGTAACTATATCGTTACTGAACAAGAGTTGCTTGCGGTAGTCTATGCATTTGAGAAATTCTGGGCATACTTGTTAGTCACTAAAGTAATTGTTCACATTGATCATGTTGCACTCCGTTACCTAATGGCAAAGAAGGATGTCAAACCAAGGTTGATAAGGTGGGTACTACTATTGCAAGAATTTGACTTTGAGGTCACAGATAAAAGAGGTTGCAAAAATCAAGTGGCTAACCACTTACACAAATAAAGGGCAGGGAGGATGACGAGCCCGAGGTTGACATAGACGATTATTTCCCCGATGAACAAGTGTTTGCAATAACTCTCAAACAAATTCCAAGGTATGTAGATTTCGCCAATTACATAGTGTGCGGATTAATGTCGGACGAGCTTAACTTCTACCAACAAAAGAGGTTCATGTTCGACGTTAAACAGTATTTTTGGGATGAACCATACTTATTTCGAGAGTGTGCAGACCATATCATTAGAAGATGTGTCCCGGAAGAAGAAGCGATAGAAATTCTCCATGTTTGTCATGCTTCCCCGGTTGGAGGCCATCATAGTGGTGTGCGTACAACCGCTAAAGTTCTCCAAAGCGGCTATTACTGGCCATCCTTCTACAAGGATGCACATGAATTTGTGAAGAAATGCGCTCAATGTCAAATGCAAGGTGGAGTGTCTAGAAGACACGAATTACCCCTTACTCCTATTTTAGAAGTTGAACTATTTGATGTTTGGGGAATAGATTTCATGGGCCCGTTTGTGAGTTCATTTGGTAATAAGTATATCTTAGTGGCAGTAGATTATGTTTCTAAATGGGTGGAGGCTGTTGCACTTCCAAATAATGAAGGGAAAAGTGTGGTTCAATTTCTGAAACGCTACATCTTTGCTAGATTTGGTACTCATCGAGCTATCATTAGTGATGGCGGATCACACTTTTGTAATAAATTGTTTTCAGCTGCATTGAGTAAGTATGGAGTGAAACACAAGGTAGCAACTCCATATCATCCCCAAACAAGCGGTCAAGTTGAAGTGTCAAACCGGGAGATCAAAAGTATCTTGGCTAAGACGGTGAATGCTAACATGACTGATTTGTGTCAAAAGCTTGATGATGCACTATGGGAATATCGCACTGCATACAAAACTCCAATTGGTATGTCTCTATATCAGTTAGTTTTTGGAAAATCGAATTGGAACACAAAGCGATGTGGGCACTAAAAGCTCTGAATTTGGACCGGACAAAAACCTCAAAAGAGAGAGTAGAAGTGTAGAACAGTTGGACGAATTCAGGTTCAAAGTTTACGAAAGTTCAGCTCTCTACAAGGAAAAGATGAAGAAGTGGCATGATGCTAAAATACTTAAGCGAGAGTTTAAGGTGGGAGATTGGGTGTTGCTATACAACCCCCGACTTAGACTTTTTACCGAAAAACTTAAATCCAAATGGTCCGGACCATTTAGAGTGACACGAGTATTCACAAATGGCGTCATAGAAGTTGAGGGTCAAGAAGGATCTGCATTTAAGGTGAATGGGCAACGTTTGAAATTATACTTTGGAGAATACCAGGAGATTTCTTTGATTGAGGTGGTGTACCTAAAAGATGCTTGAGAGCATTTCCACGTCGTGCCACGACATTAAATAAGGTGCTTCTTAGAAGGCAACCCAAGTGCTAGTGTTTTAAATAATGTGTGTTGATTTTGCAGGAGCAGGATCATGAGTGAGACAAAGGTGCTCTTGGCGAGTCGCCGAACCAGTTCGGCGACTAGATTTGGTTCGCCTTATGGATCTCAAAAATGAGGTTGAGACTCTGGAACATTTGGCGGGATACCTTCACGAGTTGGCGTATCGCCGATGTACTTAGGCGACCCGACTTTCCTCGCTCTTTCTAGTTAACGCTGATAACGTTCCTCAAGGATCGACCGACGACGTTCTGAGTTCATTATACGGATCGCCGATCTGTTCGGTGACCCCCTATATCTTCACCGATATGCATTCTCTGGGAGTGCAGTCCACTGGAACTAAGGGCGATCTGAAGAACATTAGGCGCATCGCCAAAGCATTTGGCGACCGTTTCACTCCGTCGCCAACTGGCATTTAGTGAAGATTCCTCGCTACCCTGCTCTACTTGTTTACACACTAGATTGTTTTCATTTCTTGTTAGTATTTATTTATTATTCCTACTTTATTTTATTTGCGGTAATGCCCGTTCTCTACCCACATTGAGGACAATGTTGGATGCTTTTGGTAGAGGCGGAAATTGGTCAGTGAACTGAGCGAACCTCCTCCTCTTTATGCCACCTCCCCTGTTTGTGTATGTGGTTGTTCTCTCGTAAATTTGAGTATCGATTTTGATCAAGATGACTTAAATAGTGCTCATAATAGAACAAAAATGAATGTGCGGCTACGATAAGGCCAAATGAAGTTGCATAGACAATATGTGAACTCTTTGCATCTCGAGGTGACTAGCCAAGTATCGAATTGAGTCTCTTGTGATGAACAATACACAACTAGCGAAAGTGTGATGTATAAAAGTTGTATATAGCATAAAGATTAAAGTGAGGTGGGAAGGAAATTATTATTCACTCTGTCTTTTAGTTGTCTTTAATTATTTGTCTATTTTGATAAATTAAGAAAGGATAGAATATTTTTATCTATTATATCCTTAATTAAGTACTTTAAAAAATGTAGAACTTTTTGAAAATATCAAGTTTTTAATTCATCCGCTTCATAATTAATAGAGGTAAAATGATAAACTCACTATATTAATAATTTTTTTCTTAATAAATATGTTAATTCAAAAGTGTATAAGTAATTAGGAAGAGAGAATATATTATATAGTCAATAAATGAAAAAGGGCACGTGGTGCTTTGTGTTGACTGTTGATACATAAGAAACAAACAATGCCTTGTTTTGATGGACAGAATATTGGATGGACTTTGGATCCCACTGAATCCTTATAATTAAATAAAATAATACTATTCAGTACCTAACTTCCCTTATGACCTATCTACCTTCTTCACAAAATATCTCTTCCCAACTATAAATTCTCCATCAATTATCTGCCCTTCACCAACTCAATAGCGACTTAATAGTCGGTTAGGAGGTAAATTTATTATATTAAATTTTATATAAGTAATATTATGTTTAATAATATCATTTTACTCTGTATTAAAGTAATATTATGTTTAATAATATTATTTTATTCTGTATTAAAGTAATATTATATTTAATTTATAATTTAAATTTTTTATATAATATATTTTTAATGCATGAACAATTTTTTTTTATACAGTGTAAAAGATGAAATAATTAAATTTTTGCGAGTAAATCTCTATAGAAAATTTCATTTTTTGAAATGATTTTCTGTTTTTTAACTTCATTTTTATTCTATTTACCGATAGTTTTTAAAAAATAATAATAATAATACCCTTAGGTAGAATTTCTATGCTTTTTGATTCACTAGTGATTCGTTCCGCAGTGTCTGGATAGTTGTTACGTATCATTTCATAATATATTATATTGTATTATGTTGTGTTGTAATTATTGTATCATATTATATTATTTTAATGAATACAACTACATAATGTCACACGTCATTAATTTAAGAGATAAACTTATAAAAAAAATAGGATACGAGTAAAACTGTTATAAAAAAGATAGAATAAATAATAATTAAAAAAAATATTAAAATAACAACGGAAGGATCGCATCATGTTGGTTTTTATAGTGAATGAGTTATTTTTATGATTACTAATAATGAATTAAAATGATAAACTAATAAAATTTAATTAAACTAATAAAATATACCATACAACAGGTAAGAAAGGTGAAAATTACAACCTATCATTTTTGCTTTGTTAGTGAATCGAAATCACAATTTATTGGAGATACAGATCATCTAAAGCTTTGGCATGTGACAACAATTTGTGACTCTCAAGCAAAAATCAAAACTTCCTTTTTTCTCTTTTTTCAAACGAAGAATAGCTCCACTTTTTCTTGAATTTCTTTTGAAAAACAAAGCCCAAGACTTTTTCTTTTCCTCCTTCCTTGTTCTTTCTCTAGTTTGAAGAAATAGAATGAGTTTTTCTCTTGTATCATCTTATTTTCACCTACTCTAAAGCACAAAAAGAATAAGCATACACATTCTTTTTCTCTTTATTATATGTAAAACAAACAGTAGTGACAAGGCTTTTGTTGTTGATCGTTCAAAGAATCCATGGAAATGGAATTCTACGCATACCCATCTCGTGTTTTCCCTCTATCCTCTTCTATTTGTTCGTTTTGTATAAGGGATTTGGTCGATAGGGCTAAAGATTTCTTTAGCGTTGCGGTTTCTGCAATCATTGGCAGCGTCTTGTCTGCAATCTTCACCTTCTTCTTTGCATTAGGTGGGTATTCTTCCAATTTGTTCTATTCTGTATTTTCTTCCACCATTTGTGTATATGGGATTTTCCCAGAATAGCTTTTTAGCATGTGTATAATTCTTGATGTATGTATCTATGGCCCTGTATTGGGGGTTTGCACATGTTTGATCAGGGGCGTGTGTTGCCTTGTTGAGATTGTGTCTCTGACTTGAAACTAGG
Organism: Solanum piurae; assembly: GCA_029582685.1. NCBI lineage: Eukaryota > Viridiplantae > Streptophyta > Magnoliopsida > Solanales > Solanaceae > Solanum > Solanum piurae. The sequence continues at coordinate 9,619 of JAJOOO010017861.1, forward strand.
CTATGATAATTCAGGGTGTTTGTTCTTAATAACAGAAAAAAGATTCTTAAAAGGAACTTTTCTTTTGGCGTTTCTATGCATAGCGTGACGTGACAATTGTACCTTTTTGATTACCAAAATATGGGAAAGATATAAAGCTCCCTTTAATGAAGTGGTTGAGATATACTCTCCTAGGTGTGCTACGTTCGCCCCCTGGTTTAGAAGTAAATGAGCAAGGGGTTTGATACCATTGTTAGACCGGAATGGTTATAGGCATTCATATAACCACCCCAACTCTGTTTAGGATTTAGGTGAATTGATTGATTGATTGACTGATAGATATGTTATTGTATTCCAAATGTTATTGGTAGCTGGAACTAATCAGAGATTGATTGGCTTCTTGCAGTGGGCACCGTATTAGGAGCATTGACTGGAGCTTTGATTGGCCAGGAGACGGAGAGTGGATTTGTCAGAGGTGCTGCAGTTGGTGCCATCTCTGGTGCTGTTTTCTCTCTTGAAGTCTTTGAGTCATCTCTGTTACTATGGCAGTCGGATGAATCTGGAATAACATGTCTTGTTTACTTGGTAAGCAATATAGATTCTTTCTCACTGATAATGCTGAGAGTTGGTTCTGTAATATTATAACTTGAGTATATGGGATAATAATAGATGGGAAAATCATGTCCTGATCCAATATTGGCGTCAATCTACATCCCACTCACGCAAACCAACAACTTACGACACCATAGTCCCAAACTAGTTAAGGTCATATGAATCATTACAATTGGACCGCTTTCATTCCTATTCAATAATTTTATCTTATAAGAAAACTTAGGCGTTTTGCCCCCAAGGCCTAGCTCAAGTGGCAAAAGGTGGAGGATTTGTGGCTTAGGTCGCAGGTTCAAGCCCCACACCATGCAAAGCGAAGCCCGGTATTTAAGTGGAGAAGGGTAGAGGGGCGGGCCCATTATCCACCGAGTTTAGAAGGCTGTGATTGGTCCAAAGGGCGGGTCACAGGCGGATTTCTCGGTTATCAAAAAAAAAAAACTTAGGCGTTTGCTGGCACCAAAAATTCTCTATATCTCACATCTATCCATATACCGACATTCGAATCTCTAGATACTGTAGAGGACTCTTCGCAAATATGGATCTAATGCAAGTGTACCAACCGACTAAAAGCTAAATCCCAACTAATACTTTTGCTTCCATTCTGTTATGTTCTTCCCCTAGTCTATATGGATTCAGAGATTGTAGATCTCTAGAGACAGCTCCCCTTTATGTGGTTTTAGGTCCCAAAATATTTCAAGTGACTTTTCATCTACTCCTTAATGTGTGCTATTTTAACATCAACATTTATATGACACTCATCTTGTAGAATTTCCCCCACATCAGCTGAGGAAGCGGGAGAGAGAGAGCATTATTACAATCTTAAGATCATTTTTGTGGCTCTAAGGTATATCCTTGATTGATGAAACTTTTAAACTAAACAGATTGATGTACTCACAAGCCTGTTAAGTGGTCGATTGGTTCGTGAGAGGATTGGCCCAGCAATGCTAAGTGCAGTCCAGAGTCAGGTATGTCATATATGCCACATGACTGTTGGCAATCTAAAATATTGCCAGCAACTTACTTTCCCTTCATTGTCTGACTCTTTCTTGTTGATCAGATGGGAGCTGTTGAACTTGCATATGACGAGGTCCCTAACATTTTTGATACGGGTGCGGCTAAAGGCTTGCATGGAGATTCTGTTGAAAAGATCCCCAAGATTGTAATCACAAAAGGTAACAACTTGGATGATTCTGGAGAGAGAGTCTCTTGTTCCGTCTGCCTTCAGGTGAATTACATTTACACCTTTTGTTTGCTATTCATCCGGATACTGCATTACTTGATGATCCTGAATCCTTTTCGCTATTGTATGCATACAGGACTTTCAACTGGGAGAAACTGTTAGATGTTTGCCACAATGTCATCACATGTTTCACTTGCCATGCATCGACACATGGCTGTTGAGACATGGCTCTTGCCCAATGTGCAGAAGGGATCTGTAATTGCTCCATAAACTATAACAAGGTTATATAAGTTCTTCATACTTGCTTGTATGGTTTCCTTAGTTGACTTTCTTCACTTGTCCCAATTTTCAAGGAAACCTGTGTATTTAGTGGCAAGTATGTGCCTTTTCGAGTTCTGTTGTTGTAGACTGTTACTTACCTGTAAATTGAGATATTATAGTGTTCACTACTTCCACTTAATGGTATTCTCTATCAATGTGTCTCATGTTTGCATTCATCGTGTGCAAGAAAACGTTTGTCCTGAACCTGATGGCTTAGAAACATTCACGTGCTTTCTGGATTAAGCTACAAATGGATGTGGCGTACGACGTGCTACTCTCTACTGAAGTTGCTTTGATGACCATAATTGAAAATTTTGACCTGTGTACAGAATTCTATTCCCTTTGAATGCTGTATTGCCAAAGTTTTTTGGTTAATATCCAAATGAAATGGGATTAGTCAATGATGGTTTTAATCAAGGTAGCTGGGAGAATTGGGCAGTATGCCAATCTTTATTCTTCTTATCACGTGTTCCAACCATTAGGCGGATGATACTGAATCTCTGCATAAAAGTTTGTACTTTGATCTTTGTATCTACTTGCTTGCCAGAAACTCTTGGTAGGTTGCCTCATTCTAGTTACGTCAGTGATTCACCTAGTGAGTGGACTAAGGCCTCCTGAATCATTCCGACTTCTTGTTATCTGTTCATCTCCTTTAACACTATTTTTTCCTTCTAAAGATGATGTTTGAGCTAGCTTGCATGCATGCATCGACTATTCCATCCGGTACCTGTTACCTCCCACTGACAGAGGTACCAAATAACTCTGATCTATCCACAGCTTAGATAGATTGGAAGAAATCCCTTCTGGTACTCATTTTATTGCAACATTTATGGCCTAAATTTGAAATGCAACTCAGCTCCCTAAGTAACGTGATGTATGTTGGACATTTTGATAGAGAATTTAGATGGAGAGGAACATTTGATTGCAAGTACTCTTTGTGTTAGTTGAAATCCAAGTAAAAATGGTTGTTCATGGCATGAGATAGTGCTATTCTAGAAGGGATTCATATATCTGCAGAAGAAACTCAGTAAGCTCAGGAGTACCTTTTCTTCTTAACCATTTTTCAGAAAGTGATAGACCAAAGAACAGAACTGCTGAAGGAACAACTACCTTAGGCTTAAAATGATATATAATCGGACATCAATAACAAAGATAAAGTAACGCATACATATAAAAGAAATTGATTCATCATCTATAACATCTTGCAATTCTAATCAACCGATTCACAGTGAGTATAAATAAGTTGCCCTTGTATAAACAGAACAACAACATAAATTATTCAACAAAATCCCCTTTAGCCAAATCCATAGATAAATACAAGAAGGTTAGTTGATGCTATAGGCTGCAGAAATGAGTTCTCGATTAGATTTATTTTTTTCATTCAGAAGTTTGTCTTATACAAACATTTAAATACATATGTAAAAATGAAAAACCTTTATTTGTAATATAATACCCCAGTCCCCAAACAATTACTACTGTTTCAATAAACTCAAGGATCACAAGGAGTGGCAATCAAAACAAGATCATCCTTTCTTGTTGCAGAAATTCCAGGTGACTCTGTCAAGTCCAAATTTTCGCGACTTTGTCCGTTAGGGAGTTTCCAATCAAAGTGATAAAGCAATTGAGCTAAAGGTTGTCCAACATTGGCTAAACCAAATTGCATTCCTGGACAAATTCTTCTTCCTGCACCAAACGGAATAAATTGATGATGACTTCCAAGAAAGTCAACAGAACTATTCTCAAATCTCTCTGGTGAAAAGCTTTCAGGGTCATCCCAACTTTCAGGATCTCGTCCAATTGCCCATGCATTAACTATGACTCGAGTTTTGAAAGGTATATCGTACCCATCAATCTTTGTATCCTCCATACATTCTCTAGGGACTAACAAAGGAATTGGAGGGTGCATCCTTAAAGTTTCTTTGATTACTAACTTCAAGTACTTTAACTCATCAAGATCAATTTGTTGAAAACCTTTCTTCTCCTTCAAAACTTGTCTCACTTCAGCTTGTGCCTTTGCTAAAACAATTGGTTTCTTCATCATTTCAGCCAATGCCCAAATTATAGTTGTCGATGATGTCTCAGATCCCGCGGAGAACATGTCCTACATGATGAAAAAAATTGAATAAAACAACTATGATATCGTTCAGGTTACCATATCAGGCTTGATATAGAATACTTACAACTAATATTGATTTAATATTGTCATCCGTGATGGGAATTTGAACTTCTCCACTTTCTCTAACTTTTAGCAAAACGTCGATCAAATCTTCACCTCCAAATTCACCATTACCCTTTTTACCATCCGCTCGATTCTGTTTATGCTCATTCACTACATTTTCCAAAATTTCATCGATTTTTCTATGTGCCTTCAGTAGTCTAGTTTTCGAACCACCAACGTCATGTAACAATTTCCATGTAGGGAAAAAATCAGCAACACTAAATCCACCTGCCAATGATATTATTTCCCTCATAAAAATTATCAATTTATCTTGGTCACAACATATTTTTCCTAAAGCTGATCTACAAGTTACAGAACTTGTAAACCAAAATATTTTATCTGTAAGGTTGACCGGAAGATTATTAGGCATCGCTCGTATAGACGAAACCATCTTCGATAGCTCGTCTTGACGAATCGAGCTAAAGAACTTGACCATCTTGGCACTAAGGAGTTCAAGTATGCAAATTTTACGAATCTGTCTCCAATATTCACCATAGGGAGAAAATGCTATATCCGTACTATCATAGTGGATGATGTCGGCCACTACAAGTTTCGGCCTCGTTGCAAAAACGAGGTCATGAGTTTTTAGTACTTCCTTAGCCATACGTGGCGAAGAAATGATGACGGTAGGAATTTCTCCGAGTTGTAAGTGCATGAGCGCCCCATAACGTTTTGCTAGATTTTTTAGACCGTGATGAGGGAGTGGACCTGCCATTGCCAAATGATGTAAGCTTCCAATAAAAGGTAATTTCCATGGACCAGGAGGCAAATTTAGGTTTTGAGTTTTCCATTTTTTGAATAAAAGAAATATGGTTGAGAGAAAGAGCAAAAATGCAACTAAGTTAGTGAATTGAATCTCCATTATTTTTCAGTTGGAAGGAATTAATATTGATGGATATTGCATTATTAGTTGATCAAGTTATATATATATAGTGTCCTTTGTCTCAATAAATTCAAAATTGTTGGGCTAGCTATTATATTATGTGGCTTTCCAGTTTATTTAAAGTCAAAATTGTTATTCTATTGAAATTTCCAACTTTGAAATTTTCTGGAACTACGGAAAAATATTATTCCCTCCGTTTACGTTTATTTGTCATGTTATGTTTTTTAAAAGTTAATTTGATTAATTTTCAAAGTTAAATTATATTACATTAATTTGATATTTTAAATAAAAAAATTAGATATTAAAAAATTATACGAAAAGTACTATAAATTGCAAAAAAAATTACATATCAATAAAATGAAAAAATATATCATAAAATATTAGTTAAAATTTCAAAAAATGAAATTATGACAATTCAAAATTGACAGATTAAAAATGGAGTGGATGTGTTAGTGTCACCAAAAGTCAAAACCGACAAACAATAAATAGAATGATTGATGGCATACGTAGGCTCCTTAAAAAACTGCTAGCTAGTCGTACAAATAACAATTTGAAATGTTTTAAAAACATATTATAGAAATTATTTATTATAGAAATTTTACATGTGCCATATAAATTGGGACATATGGAGTAACATTTTATTTTAAAATTATATAAAAGAAAGTATCATAAATCATAATAATTTAGCAACTTAAACTATATTAAAATGAGAAGATAGCTATATAAATTGAGACAAAAAGTAACATACATTGGGTGTGTAGGATCAGTCAAAGAATTCTCCGATTTGTCCTTCCATTTAAATTTTCTCTATTTATATTTAACACCTTTCTCCGTTTTAATTTATGTCTTACTTTCCTTTTAAGTATGTTATATATTTATAATTAAAAATTACTAAAAAAAATAATAGTATAAATCACAATAATTAACAACATAAAATATTTTAAAAAACCTATTAAAATTTTGGTTGACTCTCAAAATTTACACGTGCTCACATAAATTTGGACATGCACATCAATATATATTATTTGAAATTTACATAAAATGTATTTTAAATCACAATAATTAACAATTAAAAATATGTAAATTGAGACAAACAAACAACATATATTGGGTTCGTGCTTGTATGGGCTACTGTATTTAGTATATATATATATATATATAGAAGCATATGGACCAAGTCATCTTATCTCAAAAGAAGACAAGGACAGGCACATGGGCAAAGGCAAAGCGTCTGATCAAAGGATCTTATCCTATCTTGTCGGCCATAATTCAAAATACGGTAAAAAAGATAAGGACTAGAAAATAATATGTAATAATTTAGGGAAACCCCTAGAAAAAGACATATTTGTAATCAGTCCCTCCTTAGATCTATCAAGGGAGAGGAACTTCACATAGCAGAGGCAGACTACTCTTTCTTTAAAACATCCATTAGAGAAAATGTTAGGTACCAGCTCAAAGTGTGAGTAGAAACTTCTCCCGCCAGGGGAAAGTATTTCCAATTATGTTTGAGTATATATAAAATATGTATGGTTTGTATGTGAAAATAATATTATGAAATAAACAGTTGAGTTTATATACCTCTCTTATCTAAATTCCATGAATAGTCATAAGTGAAGGTTGTGATCTTCAGCCCTAGGGAGGAACAGTAAGGAAGTAGCCGTAAGACTGAGGTCATGAAAGGCATATCATTTGCCCAAGGGTATCTCCCTCTTTATTTTCCTTTTCGTATTCTTCTCTGAAGTATTTAGCCCAAAATTCTGGTAATTTTTGATAATATTTTTCCAGATATGGCAACATTTCTTTGCTGCTATCAAATATTTTGTAATAATATTCTTCGAATTCACAAGTGTATTCTTGAATATAACTCATTTTGCATATTTGTAATTTCTCTAATTGTTCTTTTGCGATTGTTCACATTTTTTCTCTATTTTGAGAGGTGCTTCCTTCGCCACCTAGAAATTCATTTCCTATAAATTGTACAAGGTTTTTTATTCCTTCTTGAAGGGAATTTTTGAATCCTTCTATTGTACTATTTTTTATGATTCCTTTCGCATCATCGGATAATTCGATATGCCAATTGCTTACTTTACCGGTGAAAATATTTATCAATGATGTATTTTTCTTCATCGGTATAATTTACTCCTTTTCCTAATAGAAAGAAAAGAAATATATTTTGCGCCCATATGTCTAGATCTAACTCTGGCTCTCTTTTACAATTTAGATCATGTCCTTGTCTTCTTTTGAGATAAGATGACTTGGTCCATGTGTTTCTCCTTTTCTTTTTCGACTAGATAAGATTATTCTTCTTCTGTCGTTGTCTTTATGACGTAAGTGCTTACGTCATCTACTTTATCTTTCCTTGTCGTTTTACATTATTCAGCTGTTGAATGATCATGATCAAGAAACTTGCAGGCAAGTTTTCAAGTTTCTTCCGTTGTTTCTAATCGATGAAGCTCAATGTCAAGGATCTAAACTTTAGATCCTTGACATTGAGCTTCATCGATTAGAAGCAACGGAAGAAACTTGAAAATCAGTCTTTTATTAAAAAGGATTTTGCTAAACTAGCTTCTGATCCATTATCAATTTGACAACAAGTTGTCAATTTGGTCTCAGGTTTTTGGAGGATTTTCTAAAGAAACAAAAAAATCAAGAACTATAATGTTGCTTTTAGGGCGTATTCCCTATGATCTTCTTCAGTTGCTATAATTTGTACTGAATTGTCTGTTTCGTTTTGTATTTCTTGATTCATTTAGTTATCAGATTCCTCTGAGCTGGTTGAATATTCTTCATATAATTCTTCATAATTTTTTCTTGAAATATTTTTTCTTTTGATTAAGCCTTTCCTAAGCTTCTTCCTTTATCAAATTGATAATGAATCAGAAGCTAGTTTAGCAAAATCCTTTTTACTAAAAGACTGGGATGTCAATAAAAACAACATATCAATGATTGGTATTACAGGTGTTAAAGAACGACTGTCACAGTCAAAAGTAAAGGTAGAAATAATTTTAGGATCAAAAATTATTTCTATAAACAAAATATTCGCCTATGATAAGTTAGAAACTGATTTATTATTAGGTAATGATTTTATCCAATAATTTCAGGATTATCATCAAACATCATATATGATAAGCCTTAAAACTCCTTGTGGACAATTTATCAAAGTCCCAAGAAAACAAAATTCATATAGTCTTGAAAAAGATAACGAAAACTATAAAAGAAAATACTTAGAAAATCTAAGAAAAATATCTTGTAAATGTCTTAATCTAGAACAGATTAGAGAAAATCTACAAAGATCTTATGGTGAAAATTTCTTAGAAAAATAAGGAAAAAGTCAAGAAAAAGCAACTTTAATACTCAAAGATCCTAGTATCATCATTAGAGTAAAACCGATGCTCTATAATGAAGATGATAAAATTGAGTTTAAAAGTCAACTTAAGGAATTAATCAATTTAAAACTCATTAGGATGAGTAAAAGCCCCCACAGCAGTCCAACGTTTATGGTAAGAAACTATGCTGAAATAAAAAGAGGAAAAACTCGAATGGTAATAAACTATAAATAGCTAAATAAAAATTGTATTTTTGATGGATATTTTATCCCAAATAAGATCTTCCATTGCATATACTAGTTCGTCCAGTTCATTCATTTTTTTTGTTCAGGTTTTTCCCCTGTTTCGATTTGTTCAACTTATTTTTTAAAATTTGACTGTAAAAGTGGATTTTGGCAAATAAAATTAGCAGAAGAATCTATCCCATTAACAACGTTTAGTACGCCTAATGGACACTACGAATGGCTGGTTATGTCTTTCTGATTAAAAAATGCCCCACAAATCTTTCAACGAAAAATGGATAAGATATTTTTTGAGAAAGAATTTTTAATAGTCTATATAGACGACATACTAATATGTTCTAAAACATATCAAGAACACCTAACACATCTGAAAGAATTTTCAGAGATTTGTTTGAAAAATGGAATCATTTTAAGCCAAAAAAAGGCAGAAATAAATAAAAATGAAATAGAATTCTTAGGAATGATCATTTCAAAAAATGGAATAGAACTCCAAACTCACATCTCGAAAAAGATATATGTCTTAACTATGCAGGAGAATTTATTCATGATCTAGCAAAAAAGAGGAATATGCTGCAAAAATTGATAAGAAAATCCAATCGGCAAGGTTGAACTGAAGAACACACTCAATGTGTTAAAAAATTAAAAGAAGAATGCTCAAAATTACCAAAACTTAGATTACCAGACGAAAAGGATAATCTAGCATAGCAGAGGCAGACTACTCTTTCTTTAAAACACCCATTAGAGAAAACGTTAGGTACCTCTAAGTGTGAGTAGAAACTTAAAAGAAGGAAGGTATACACACAAATGCTTTGATCAGGTGCTTTGCCTTTGCCCATGTGCCTGTCATTGTCTTCTTTTGAGATAAGATGACTTGGTCCATGTGCTTCTCCTTTTGTGATTTTTTTCTTGTAGGTTTTTATTTAATTTGATTATCTTAAGTATAGTTATCAAGGTTTTTCTTCAAAATACCAGTATGGTTTAATCATTTTAACTTTATTCTACAGGCTCTAGTACCATTTGGTTCGTGCTGTCAAAGACAGGGTGTGCGGAATTATGCAGTATAAAGAATATTTCTTTTTAATATGCTTTTAGCATTTTTATATTCAAAATATTTCTTTATTCTGAGCATTCTCATCTCAAGTATTACTACTATGAGTTTTGTAGATCTAGCACTAGTATGCAGATATGTTTTTTTCATTTCTGGAATTGCCCTATCAATATGATGTAAGGCTATATGATGTTTCCATGCTCTTGTTTTTACAAGATGCAGATGATATTGAATATGTTTTAACATGGTTTTATGCTATTATCATAGTTTTAGAATAGCTACTGTAATCATGTACTTTAAATTAATCATTTATTGTGATTTCCCTATAGGTACTAAGTATTCTTCCTATATCTGAGTAGTATGTAAAATATGAATATAATTTGTTTTTGAAAATAATAATTATGAAATACAAAGTTTTGTGTGTATACCTTCCTTCTTTTTGTTCGGTGAACAGTCTCTATCACCACCACAGTAGTTCTCCTTCAGGTTATGAACAGTTTTTCGCCTTTCATGACCTCAGTCTTACGGCTACTTCCTTATTGTTCCTCCCTAGGGCTGAAGATCGCAACCTTCACTTATGACTATTCATGGAATTTAGATAAGAGAGGTATATAAACTCAACTGTTTATTTCATAATATTATTTTCAAATACAAATCATACATATTTTACATATACTCAAACATAATTAGAAATAGTTTTCCCTGGCGGGAGAAGTTTCTACTCACACTTAGAGGTACCTAACATTTTCTCTAATGGGTGTTTTAAAGAAAGAGTAGTCTGCCTCTGCTATGTGAAGTTCCTCTCCTTTTATAGATCTAATGAGGGACTGATTACAAATATGTCTTTTTCTAGAGATTTCCCTAAATTATTACATATTGTTTTCTAGTCCTTATCTTTTTGACCGTCTTTTGAATTATGGCCGATAAGATAGGATAAGATGCTTTGATCAGGCGCTTTGCCTTTGCCCATGTGCATGTCCTTGTCTTCTTTTGAGATAAGATGACTTGGTCCATGTGTTTCTCATTTTATTTTTCGGCTAGATAAGATTTTTCTTCTTCTGTCGTTGTCTTTATGACGTAAGTGCTTACGTCATCTACTTTATCTTTCATTGTCGTTTTACATTATTCAGTTGTTGAATGGTCATGATCAAGGAACTTGCAGGCAAGTTTCCAAGTTTCTTCCGTTGCTTCTAATCGATGAAGCTCAATGTCAAGGATATTTTCCTTTAGTGTTTTAGATTTGGATTTTCCCTTGGTCATTAAAATCCAATCATGATCATGGTCTATGATTTTAAAGTCTTCATTATAAAAACGTTTAAGAATAAGTATAATGCCTTGAATCCTAATACTCTTCTGGTTTGTATCCACTTCTTGTTTAGATGTGGAAGTTTTTTATCAACTCCGGTGGCTTTAACATTAAATTCCTTTAATTTTTCCACGGTTATATAGTTGATTGTTGGGTAATATAATTGCAAATCCTTTCTTTCTATAGAGATGTTGAAGAACCTGCAATAAACACAATCGCCTTCTGCATAGGTTTTTATTGAACTTGTCAATTATTGTGGTAATTTGGACAATTCATGTAGATCTAGCTTAGTATAAACTCGATCTAGATATCCAAATTCGAATAATTGAGCTGTAAAGTCGGTGACCCGTTTGGAAATATAGAGATTCGAGGAAACAAACTAGTTGTTCTAAAACTCCATATGTTTCTCCACTTTCTTCTGGGAGATTGTAGATATATCTTGTAAATGCAAGATATTCCTCCTCTTTGGGATGTTGATTTCCAACCTGAAAAGATGAAAAAACTTTTGTTCATGAAGGAACCCTGTTAGTGCTACTTTCTGATTTCCCAGAGATAATTCTTTCAGTTTTTGCTGAAGTGGCGCTTTTTTCTTCTTTCGAAGAAGTAGCTTTTTTTTCAATTGCTCGACTTTTTCCTCCGTCCTTAGACTTCGGATTCGGCATATCCGTGCTTACCGTCGAAATATTTTTGGCACTAGGTGCTAGTGGGACATCTCCAGCCACTTTGTTGGGAGTGATATTCCCTTTTGGATTTGAATTCCTTTTAGGACAAATGTCCAAATGTTCACATAAGAGTAAAAATTCACTCATGTTTTCTGTTTGTTCAGTATTGAGTTGGTTGATCTCATACTGCATCATTCTTGCTTGTTCGGACAAGCTTGCTAATTCATCTCAAATTTTAAATAACTTGTGTCTTTTGTCATCAATGGACTGTTCCACATGTTGCATTTTTTCAAATATTCTGTTAACTAGGATTTATGTCTGATTGTCCATATTGGACGTTTATTGATAAGAAATCTGCAAGGGAATTGTCAATTCCTTTAATATATTCAACTTTGAATGAATAAAATGACAGCAAAACCTATCATCGATGTAATATCATGTATTGAGATTCAGAAGGAAGTTTGTTAAATATTAGTCCTGATACTTGAGTATTGTCAGTTCTAATAATGAATTGTTTTGGTAAAAGAAAAGTTGAAAACTTTTTTATTCCCCTAACAATGGCTAATAATTCCTTTTCGTTAGTAGAATACCTGACTTCGGCTTCGTTAAACGTTCCGCTAGTATACCTGCAGATTTCGTTTAAGTCTGTATGTAAAATTGCTCCCCAATGATAATCGGAGGCATCTGTTTGTAGAATTAGATTATCCTTTTTGTCTGGTAATCTAAGTTTTGGTAATTTTGAACATTCTTCCTTTAGTTTTTTAACACATTGAGTGTGTTCTTCAGTCCAACCTTGCCGATTGGATTTTTTTATCAATTTTTGCAGCATAATCCTCTTTTTTGCTAGATCAGGAATAAATTCTCCTGCATAGTTAAGACATCCTATAAATCGTTGTATTTTCTATTTTGTTGTTAATTTATCACGAAATTCTATAAATTTTTTCGAGATGTGAGTTTGGAGTTCTATTCCATTTTTTGAAATGATCATTCCTAAGAATTCTATTTCATTTTTATTTATTTCTGCCTTTTTTTGGCTTAAAATGATTCAATTTTTTAAACAAATCTCTGAAAATTCTTTCAGATGTGTTAGGTGTTCTTGATATGTTTTAGAACATATTAGTATGTCGTCTATATAGACTATTAAAAAAAAATTCTCAGAAAGTATCTTATCCATTTTTCGTTAAAAGATTTATGGGGCATTTTTTAATCCGAAAGGCATAACCAGCCATTCGTAGTGTCCATTAGGCGTACTAAACGTTGTTAATGGGATAGATTCTTCTGCTAATTTTATTTGCCAAAATCCACTTTTACAGTCAAATTTTGAAAAATAAGTTTTTCCTTTAGCGAGGTTTATAAGATTGTTCTTATTTGGGATAAAATATCCATCAAATATACAATTTTTATTTAGCTCTTTATAGTTTATTACCATTCTAGCTTTTCCTCTTTTTATTTCAGCATGGTTTCTTACCATAAACGCTTGACTGTTGTGGGGGCTTTTACTCATCCTAATGAGTTTTAAATTGATTAATTCCTTAAGTTGACTTTTAAACTCAATTTTATCATCTTCATTATAGAGCATTGGTTTTACTCTAATGATGATACTAGGATCTTTGAGTATTAAAGTTGTTTTTTCTTAAAAAATTTTCCATTTTTCGAAGGGATTTTCACCATAAGATCTTTGTAGATTTTCTTTAATCTGTCCTAGATTAAGACATTTACAAGAGATTTTTCTTAGATTTTCTAAGTATTATCTTTTATAGTTTTCATTATCTTTTTCAAGACTATATGAATTTTGTTTTCTTGGGACTTTGATAAATTGTCCACAAGGAGTTTTAAGGCTTATCATATATAATGTTTGATGATAATCCTGAAATTGTTGGATAAAATCATTACCTACTAATAAATCAGTTTCTAACTTATCATAGGCAAATTTTTTGTTTATAGAAACAACTTTTGATCCTAAAATTATTTCTACCTTTTCTTTTGACTGTGATAGTCGTTCTTTAACACATGTAATACCAATCATTGATATGTTGTTTTGTTGACATCCCAGTCTTTTAGTACAAAGGATTTTGCTAAATTAGCTTCTGATCCATTATTAATTTGACAACAAGTTATCAATTTGGTCTCATAGAGAGTTATTTCTATAAAAACGGATACCCGAAAAGACGTTTCTTTGGGCATTTCAGGGTTTTGGGATGAAACAAGTTTCATTTTTGTAACTTAGTTCTACTCCATTTTTTCCTATACTATAGTCATTTAGACTATTAAGGAACATATTTCCTAGAATTAGGTTGTGATCACTTTCGTGATTTGTAATATAGCAAGGAACTGTTTATCCTTATTGTATCTAACTGTATTGATAAATCTACCATATTTATACAGCGAAAGTTATTTTCTTCAAAGGTTTAGTAGATATAAGGGGTACCTTCATATATTGGTAATCCATTTACTACAATACTCTTGACATGGTTTGTCGTTGCACCTGTTTGTAACAAGATTTTTTGTTTTTTCCATTCAACTCCATTAAAGATTCTTCCTGAAATTCTAGTAATGTTAGTAACTTCAAGCATCTTTTTAGAGTATCTATTGGATATGCTTTTCTTTATAGAATTTCTTTCATATTCTAGTGAAAGTCTCGAATTATTACTGGGACTTCCTATTTCTTTTGTTTTCCCAAAATGAATTTCATATTCTTCTGGTATTATTGCTTGTTGAATTTCTGCTTCAACAATTCTTGCAATGGAGTGCATTCTTGATCTATTTCGATCATTTATTTGTTTTTGTATATCCTACCATAATTGGAGTTAATAACTGTATACAAAGTTTGGTAATAAATGCTCATAATGTGATTACCTGGTTTGAATAGGTCATTTCTTTTAACCTGAAAATGTAAGCTTAAAGCATCGTTAAAGTCTGCATCTTTAAGTGAAATACAATACTTTGGGTAATAAGTAAATAAAAGTTTGGTATAGGCTAAATTACCTTCAACTACTATACCAAGATTTCCTTCTCTGGCATTGATGAATCTTTCATCCGAAAGATTGATGACAATAGGGCAATTGATCCCTTCTTTAAAAGTCGATTTAACTAAAATTTGGCTTCCTCCTAAATGGACATAATTCATTTTTTTCCTTTTTCTTTCAGGAATTTTTCTGAGGATCTGTTCGATCATTGGTTTAGTTAAAAGGTTTAACTTATGCTTTCATGTAGTCTGGGTAATTTCTATTACATTTTCTACTTCTTGATACTCGTGGTATGAAATTTTATTTCTTGCAAACATTCTTTGCATTTTGTTGAATATGTTATCTTCTATCTTCAGATTCAGTCGCAATCCTTGAATTTTCTTTAATAATTCTCCATCAAATGTTGCTTTTAGGACGTATCCCCTATGATTTTCTTCAGTTTTTATAATTTGTACTAAATTGTCTGTTTCGTTTTGTAATTCTTGATTCATTTAGTTATCAGATTCCTCTGAGCTGATTGAATATTCTTCATATAATTCTTCATAGAATTCATCACTTTTTATTGATGCTACCGATTCTAGATCTGAATCAATTTATAGTCTATCAATTTTTGATATTTTTACCCTTTTCTTGTTACATTCGTAATTTTTATGTCCTTCTTCGCCACAGTTGTAGCACTTACATTTTTCTGTTGTTCTTTTAAAATTATTTTTCTTTTTATAATACCTTCTTTTAGGTACATAATTTTTTCTTGAAATATTTTTTCTTTTGATTAAGTCTTTCCTAAGCTTCTTTCTTTTCTTATAGGCCCTTTCATTGCATCCCCATTGGGTTGCTGCATTTGTATCTAGGCAATATATTTGAATATTAATTCTTTTGACTTTTCTTTGTATGTTATGTGCCATACATAATTGTCCAAGTCTATTATTTAGAAAAGATATCCTTTTGCCCAAGGGTATCTCCCTCTTTATTTTCCTTTTCGTATTCTTCTCTGAAGTATTTAGCCCAAAAACATGGTAATTTTTTATAATATCTTTTCAGTTATGACAACATTTCTTTGCTGCTATCAAATATTTTGTAATAATATTCTTCGAATTCACAAGTGTATTCTTGAATATAACTCATTTTGCATATTTGCAATTTCTCTAATTGTTCTTTTGCGATTGTTCGCCTTTTTTCTCTATTTTGAGAGGTGCTTCCTTCGCCACCTAGAAATTCATTTCCTATAAATTGTACAAGGTTTTTATTCCTTCTTGAAGAAGGATTATTTCAAATTTTCCTTGGGATCCTCCTGTATCTCCTTTGTTCATAAAAACTTTTAATTCTTGCTCTGAAAGATCAAGATCTTCCATTGCATATACTAGTTCGTCCAGTTCATTCATTTTTTTGTTGTTCATGTTTTTCCCTTGTTTCGATTTGTTCCAATTTATTTTCTTCTAGAGTCTTTTTACTAGATTGTTCTAGTTCTTGATTTTTTTGTTTCTTTAGAAAATCCTGAATGAGTTTTTCATCAAGACTATCTTTTTGATATGAACCTTTGCTAGCGAATTTTTCTGCTAAGAGTTCATTTATGTATTTTTGACTGACCTTTTTGTCAAGTTTTTTTGTTTTTTCTATTATATTCGTAATTCTTCCAGGAAAATTTTCTTTAATAGATTTTATTTCAATTTCTATTAACTTTAGTCTTAAAGCTAATTGTATACACACAATTAGCTTTGTATTTCATAAGCTAATAGAGTAATATATAAAATAGAGTAATATATATAGTTGCACAAGCTTATGTAATTCTAACTCAGTTAATCATCACATTAGAGCTCATACTTTATGAAGTGTCTATTCACTAACTTTAAATCTTAGAAGATTATTATTAATTTTTGTCAACATTTCTAACAATAGCAACAAACATACTACATTAGTACATATTATTCTTAAAACAATATATATGTGCAAGTTCATAAAAATTGAACTATATATATATATATATATATATATTAGACGCATATTTATCCTTAAATTATTAAATCTCATTTTATCACTAATTTTCTTCTATGGTGTCTATGTAATACCTACGAGTATATATATTTGTTCTAATCAATTTAGTTCTCTCTCAAATTAAAGTCCTTAAAATAAAAATTTGTGTGAACGTTTCCACATTTTCTACATATGCCAAATCTGTTACTCACCTCTAATGCAGCCGCATTACAAAAGCAATGTCACAAGAAATTAATGTTGTTTTTGACCAAATAAGCGAAAAGAATAACATCAATCTTAATCATTACTCATATAAAAGTTCAAGTTTTTAGGAAAATTAAAATTGATTGACAAAAATAGAATCATGAAAATTATTTATACCCGAAATTTACTTTAAAAATCAAACTTTCTCTCAGTTATGAATAATAGACATTCTTCCTCATTAACTTAGTCATGTCTTGCATTGCATGCAGTGGCGGACCCAGGATTTTCGTTCAGGGGGTTCGAAAAATAAAAGTATAAACGTGTAAATAAGCCAACAAAATAAAATTTCAAAAAAGTAGTAGCATATAGCTTATAGGTACAATTTTTAGGAATGGGAGTATGGGACC
>JAJOOO010017862.1:0-26948 GCA_029582685.1 Solanum piurae
AAAATATATTATGCTTGTTTGATAAGAAATTGGCACATTGAATTATAAGTGTATTAAAATGTGTGATAAATGTATTATCCATCAATAAAAGTTGTATTATATGTGAATAATAAATTGTTCTTCGTAATATGTATTAAAACTGAATATAAATGTATTAAAAGTGATCAAGTGAAAAAAAATGTTATTGCTATAAATGGTAAATATTTTCCTAATATAGTATATTTATGTAAGTTTCCCTAGGAGAAATAGATAGGCTTCGTAATTGTAAAGACAACGACTTTTTTTTTAAAAATAAAATAAGAAAAACCATCTTATTAGATATATATTCATAGACATATATTTATACCATATATACTATTTTATTTATATTTTTAAATAATTATGTATCTTACAACAAATTAAGAGTTTCCTACTATATATTGAAGAAGATACATCTAGATACGTGTATTTTTGTTATCAAATAGACTAAAATAGGGAGAGAGGCGAGCAAGATGGGGAGGGAGGCGAACCAAATGGTGGAGGGAGATAGTCATGTAACCTAGATGCATGAGAATCACACTAGATACATGTATGTGTATGTATCTAGTGTGATTCACGCGTATCCTGAATACAAGATATATAGGAGAGTGACGAGCGAAATGGGAGGGAAGCGAAGGAGATTTGTCTATATATGTATCCCAGATACATTAAAATTCACTTGAATATAGTGTATCTAGAACAAATTATACCTAATTTTGACATCATGTATCTCGAGATACATGTATCGAGACGTATCTAGACGCACCATAATATGATAAGATTTGTAAGATTCCAAACTAAAATGTATCCAAGTAAGTAACTCCTAAACTAGTGAAATTTTTGTAAGGCTTAATGGGTAATTTTTGTGATAAATAAAATTTTTGAGTAAGAAATTTTGACTCAATAGACATTTTGTCTGATTTTCTCGAAAGAGATTTTGTAACTTTTTGAGGGCTTATTTATGCAAATATCCATTTTTATGTCATTATTCAAATTTTATTTTTTAAAAAAATTACACAAGTATAAATCTGAAAAATTATCCTTTAAAAAAAAATTACACTAGTATAACTCTGAAAAATTATCGTTTTAGATAATGATATACTAGAAATAATGTTTGCTTATATATTGTTTAACTTTACAAATAAAATATTAAATTCTTAAGTCTTAACGCTTACTCAAATGGATCTTTAAATCGTTGTATAAAAGATTATTGTTATAAAAAAAAGAAAATGGTCTAAAACCTTTCCAATCTATACCCGAAATTCCAACTACACACTCCAACTTCACGGGTGTCCTATTACCTCCCTGAACTTCATATTTCTCTATTTTCTACACACTTAAACGTTGACCACAACACATAAATCAAACAAATATTCCAACGTGATTGCACGCGCCAGGTCCCCCACTTCTTCAACTCCCAATTCCTATTTTTCCCCCATTTCTCTCAAAAAACGTAAAAGACCCAAAAAAAATATCCTTTCTCTTTTTCATCTCCTTCTCCATTTGCATATGCATTTCTGTTGATGATTGAAGGATTTTATTGTGTATTTTCAACTTGATTTCGCAGTTTATCAACTGATTTAGTAAAAGGTTAGTTCTTTATCCCTTATTTCGAGTGTTTGCTTTATTCCTTAGGGTTTCTGTTGATTCGTGAAATTAAGAGCAACATTGGGTCTGATTCATCCATACAAAGCTTATTCAAGTTTTCATTTGTCATTTTTGATGAATTTCGAGAAAATTCAAAATTCAAATTAGAGACCTAAATAAGAAATTAGAGCAGATTACAAACCCTAAATTCAAGATTTCAAGTAGAAATGAACATAAACAACTAAACCCTACTTATTTTTGAGAGAAAATCTTGATTTTTTTTATAAAAGGAACAAGGGTTAATGGTGGTGAAGAAGAAACAATAGTTTATTTAATGGTGGGGAAGATGATCGTTGGAGAAAGAGAAAATTTTCGTCAAAATCTAAGGTGTTCTCACCTTCTAACGCGCCTAGAGGAGGTGTTCTCACCTCCTAACCTCCTATGACAGGTCAACGTTTAAGTGTGTAGAAAATAGAGAAATATGAAGTTCAGGGGGTAATAGGACACCCGTGAAGTTGGAGTGTGTAGTTGGGATTTCGAGTATAGGTTGGGGGGTTTTAGACCATTTTCTCAAAAAAAAAAAAAAAAAAGGTCATTTATTATACAATTATCTTAAAAAGAGACAATCGGTAAAAATTATGCTTTCTGAGCAATATTACTATTAATTTTTAAATTATTTAATCTTCATTGTTTTATTACTGAATTTATTCCAATTTATTACACTTCTACAATTATGAGTCAAAACTAAATATTAGTGAAATTTCAGAAATTTTTATTATATGATTATTTATATTCAGTATTAAATCATTTTTGCTTGTACTCGTAACTAGACATATACTATTACAGTTAAACCTCATCATAATAGTTATTTTTTATAATAATATTTGTATAAACAATATGATTTTCTTAAGAATTATTTTTTCATGTTACTTTATATTTTATTTTTCTGTAACAAGATTCTACCTATAACAACAATGACATTCATTATATCAATACACTCTTTATAAAACAATTACCTCTTTACAATTAAATATTTATGAAAATCATTATTAATATCAGTATCACGCATAATAAATTCCAAACAAAAATGTCTAATCAATTATATATGGTTATAATTTTCATAAGGAAGACTACTGGTGGACGGTGGTTTCCATTTTTGTACATGCATACTCTTTATATTTATTTTTTTGGTTAAATTAATTAACAAATATATTTTCTTTTTGGTACAAAAAATTATTGAATTATTTTTTTTGCGTACTTTTATTATAATTGTTAAATTATATTTAAAAGTTGAATATCAATATAAATAAATACATATAATAATATTTCACAATAATAATTATGAAATTTTCAAATAAATTCTATCGTTATCATGAAATTTGACTGTATTCAAATTACAATTTCGACAAACTCGTATGTAGAAAATATTTACCTCGTATTTAAGATAGTAATTAATTAACTCAATGACTAAATTAGAAATGACGGTGGATCATAAATTCATAATTGATAATATTGCTAGTGGACGGTGGTAACGCGTCTAATATTATTAGTACGTAGCTTTAAAGATGGTAATGAAATGGCAAGTAGGGCAATTCAAAATCAAATCGAATTTAATTATTTGAATTGAAAAAATATTATTGATTTTATGGTAATGAATTATTAGTTAATGGTTCATTGAAAAAATTTGATGTTATTTTTATTGAGTCATCAATTTTGTAATGGACGTTTAAGATTTTTTGCTTAATGAGTTAATCGATACTTCGATATATAACTCAGAATAAATCTTGTAGGCTCATTATGTTTTACTACTCAAATTGTTCAAATAATGTAAATTACTTGATAATTTTTGGAATACCTATTTTATTTCGGTTATCACATTGTTTGTAAGTAACTTTTAATGAGAAATTTTTTCATGTGTTATCTTATAAACTGTTAACCCATTAGCCAAATCGATAACAATTCGTAATTGATATCTTATCGTCATTTAACGATTTAACATATGTACGAATTGATAACTAATAAGTCGAACTAATAACTTTCAAAATCAAATTGAACCGATCAAATAAACCTTAGTTGGTAAGTACTTCTCTATTATGAATCAGATGTCTCAAATTCGAGCCTTGAATATAAAGTCGCTTTTGATAGTAAAATTTTAAGACGCTTAACTCAGATTAGTTGAGTTCCAAAAAAATATACCGAATATTATATGAAAAACCAAAAAAGTCATTGTTTGAAATAATCTTAATTAATGCATTACAAAAAAATTATTTAGCGCTAATTGAGTCAATGTCATTGGATGCAAAATTGCTTGAGCCTGTAATGACATTTATATAGAATGTTAATATATTATTATCGCAAAATCCTTTATACGTTATAGTGATGTCATCACTCATTCCTAATGATGTATCAATGTTGGGTTAAAAAAAGAATTATTGCCACGTAGGTGCCAGTTCAGTACCCAAAATATTAATTACAAAAGATAAGGATAATTTTTTGTTAACTAAATGCTGACGTGTACGTGCCACAGTGTGAATTCTTTTGTTTGACTTAATTAGTACTCCTTCTTAATTCTTATCCCAACTACAAATCCCAATGAGAATTATGGATAATCTTAATTTTTAAACATTTGAATTACTTAAAAATTAATTGTATAAATGTATCTTTTAAGAAAATAAAGGTAAGAATTCTTATACAACATGTTTTGTTATATTGATTGTGTGTAAAAAAAAAGAACTTTACACTATCGACATATGAGATTAAAATCGTACTAGACTAGCTTACATTTTCTAGTAATGTGCTTAGTACCACAGATCGACTAATTCTAATAGAAAAAGTGCCTAAACGATCATGTTTGTAATAGTTCAGAAGTATATTTAGACTTTTTTCCTAAAAAAGAAATACTAAATATATTTAGAGTAATATAATAATGACAATACAATGAGAAGAATATATAGAGAAAAAACATTAGTTTCATCGAAATTATTTTGTGAAGTGAATAAAGTTTATCCTCTTTCATAAATATTTTCCTATATTAGCTTCATATATCTTGATATTTATAGAAAATAAATACAATATTTTTGCAAAGTGCATCATTACTTTTTTGGCAATTGGTTCACTGTACAATTTTTTTTGACAGCTAATAATAATAATAAATTAATTTAAAATATAACTTGACAGCTAAGTAATAAAATTTGAATATAGCTGAATATATATTTTTTCTATATATATACTCCTATATAGACTCTTCATATACTCTATATTCTTAGTCTTTTCTTCTTCATTTCTCATATTTTCTCTCTAAAAATAATAATTCTTAGTACTATAGTTTTTTATTATTTGCTGGAAAAAAAAATGGCTGGTGGTGGTGGAGGAATTAGTCATGGAAATAATGGAAAAGAATATCCTGGAAATTTAACTCTTTATGTTACTATTACTTGCATTGTTGCTGCTATGGGTGGATTGATCTTTGGTTATGATATTGGAATTTCTGGTACGTGATTTTTCGTGTATCGATACGTTGTTTGTTCGTTTCTTTATACAAATTTAAAATTTAGAGTCAGTCGATTTAGAATACGTATATATCTCATTTTTTTGTGTATGAATATGTTATTTGTTTGTTAACTTTAGAGACAGTAGATTTTGAATATGCATATATCATTTTTTTTAATGTATCGATACGTTATTTTTTAAATATATATCTATATTCTATCTTGAAGAACATGAACTCACAAAATATTGAATCATAAATTTGCTTTTGTGTTTGTCAAACATTGTGTACTTATATGCTATGTTGCTCGGATTCAATACACATTTGTCAAACATTATTAGAGAATCCGAATAACATAATTTGTGTCATATGAAAAAATGTTGTCTCACATGTGTCTGATTCTCCAATTTTATTTTATTTAGAAAATTAGACATATATATAATTGGAGAATCTGAGCAACATAACTTGTGTTATATGAAAAAAAAGAAAAAGATTGTGTACTTATGGTCTATGTTGCTCGGATTCTCACACATCTAGATAGACGTTATAGCAACATAACTTGTGTTATATGAAAAGAAGAGAAGAAATTAAATTGCTTACTATATTCTATGTTGCTCGGATTTTCACACATCTAGATAGACATTATTTGGAGAATTCGAGCAACATAACTCGTGTTATACGAAAAGAAGGGAAGAAATTGCTTACTGTATTCTATGTTGTTCGGATTCTCACACATCTAGATAGACATTATCTGGAGAATTCGAGCAACATAACTCGTGTTATGTGAAAAAAGAATTAAAAAGATGATGCACTTGTGTTCTATGTTGCTTGAATTTGGTCACACATCCCGTAAACATTATTGGAGAATCCGAGCAACATTCTTGTTTTTTCTGATGATGTTTGTGTGTTTTTGGAACAGGGGGTGTGACATCAATGGACTCATTCTTGGGTAAATTTTTCCATTCTGTTTACACGAAGCAAAAGGCAGACACATCAACAAACCAGTACTGCAAATTCGACAGCCAGACACTAACAATGTTCACATCATCATTGTACCTTGCTGCACTATTTTCGTCGATTGTTGCATCAACTGTTACAAGAAAATTGGGAAGGAAACTTTCAATGCTCTTTGGGGGTGTCCTGTTTTGTGTTGGTGCTTTGATCAATGGTCTTGCTAGGGATGTTGCTATGCTCATTGTTGGAAGAATTTTGCTTGGTTTTGGTATTGGATTTGCCAATCAGGTGATTTTTTCGCGATTTTAATTTGTCAAGTGACATGTTTTCTTTTGTTTGATTTACACGTTTCTGTAGTTCTTGCTTTTATATCTATCATCGTCATATGTTGTTTATTGTATTTTTCTATTGGATTTGAATTAACCACATGACATGTTTTTTTGTTGTTTGATTAACATGTGATCCTGTAGTTCCTGCTTTTGATATCTATCATCATCATCATATGTTGTCTATTGTGTTTTGATTGGATTTGAATTCACCACATGACATGTTTTTTTGTTGTTTGATTAACATGTGATCCTGTAGTTCTGCTTTTGATATCTATCATTCTATGCTGTTTATTATGTTTCGATTATCACATTATTTTGCTGTTGTTATTGTTCCTTGTATTCTCTGCACTGCTTTCCTTATTAACTACTATGCTTTCTTCATTGTTTTTTCCTTACTTTACTTGTATTTGTTGCACTTGAGCCGAGTTCTTTCAGAAACAACCTCTCTACCTCCACGAGGTCGTCTGTGTATAAGCTACCCTCCCCATCCCACACGCTGGATATGTTGATGTTGTTGTAACATGTTCTTGGTAAATTTGTTATGCAGTCTGTTCCTTTGTACCTATCTGAAATGGCACCATACAAGTACAGAGGAGCACTTAACATTGGCTTTCAATTGTCAATCACAATTGGCATACTTGTAGCCAATGTGTTGAACTTTTTCTTTGCAAAGTTTGACTCGGGATGGCGTTTGAGTCTAGGTGGCGCGATGGTACCTGGATTGATCATCACTGTAGGTTCCCTCCTCCTCCCAGAGACTCCCAACTCCATGATTGAACGTGGAAACAACGAGGAGGCTAAGACGAAGCTCAAGAGGATCAGGGGTGTTGATAATGTGGACGAAGAGTTCAATGATTTAGTCGTGGCTAGTGAAGCCTCGAGGAAAGTTGAGCATCCGTGGAGGAACTTATTGCAAAGGAAGTATAGGCCACATCTCACTATGGCTATTGCCATTCCATTTTTCCAACAACTTACTGGGATCAATGTGATCATGTTTTACGCCCCCGTCTTGTTCAAGACTATTGGTTTTGGTGGTGATGCTTCACTTATGTCTGCTGTTATTACTGGTATAGTCAATGTTGGTGCTACCATTGTTTCGATTTATTATGTCGATAAGTTGGGAAGAAGATTTTTGTTCCTTGAAGGTGGAATTCAAATGCTCATCTGCCAAGTAAGTATAAAATCTCATTTTCTTACATAGTTTCATTGAGAGACTGTTTCCATAGCTTGAACCTGTAACATTTGGTGTGGTATATACGCAACCTCACCTCACTTGCTAGTCACATGACAACGCGATTGTGGCATTAAGATGAAGTTTGTTTTAATGTGCAGATTGCTGTGGCAATATGCATTGGAACAAAATTTGGAACAGATGGTTATGCAGGGGAATTACCAAAGTGGTATGCAACATTAGTAGTAATATTCATATGTATTTATGTAGCAGGATTTGCTTGGTCATGGGGACCTCTAGGATGGTTAGTCCCTAGTGAAATTTTCCCACTCGAAATTCGTTCAGCAGCACAAAGTATCAATGTATCTGTCAACATGATCTTCACTTTCATAGTCGCGCAAGTGTTCTTGACACTCTTGTGTCACTTGAAGTTTGGTTTGTTCATCTTCTTCGCGTTCTTTGTATGTGTTATGACAGTTTTTATCTACTTCTTCTTGCCCGAGACGAAGAATGTGCCTATTGAAGAGATGGTTGTTGTGTGGAAACAACATTGGTTTTGGTCTAGGTTCATGACTGAAGTTGATTATCCTGGAGCAGCAGCAGCAGCTAATGTTGAAATGGCAAAAGGGGACAATGGGAGCAAATTAGTATAATAGACATATTTATATTTGTAGTAAGTATTAATTTGACAAAAAGAATATATGAAAGGGTTGTTTTATGTAATGTTTTGTTAGTTTAAAGAACATATAGTTTGGCAACATATTTTGGAAGTTCTATTGAATTTTGTAGTCAATTTGTGGCAAATTTGTGTCACTTACTCTTTGATCCATTATATTTGAGGTAAACTAATTTTGAGGTTTAACCTGGTATGTCTAGACGTCTAGTTAAGGATGAAGAAATATTTATTTACCTGTTTGTAGGTGGAATTGACTTGTTTCAAGATTATTTAACACACTCATTTTTTTTATATTCTTTATCGAAAACAGTCTAACTATCTTCACAAGATAAAAATAAGTATATTTAACCATTCCCGATTCCACTTCTTGTTGTCAATTTGTCTCTTCATAAGAAGTGTGGGTTTTTTACTTTTGAAGAACAAGTAAATTAAATTTAAAACAAAAAATAAAAAATAAAAAGAGGTAGAGACCTAGCTTTACGATATAGTAAAGTATATTTTTGGAAGATATTTCTTGATTTTTTTCTTGGTGAAGAAGGCAAGGGTTGACCCCAATCTTGTCTAAACATACAAATGAAAAGTCAAGTTTTGTTTATAATATAATATAAAACATATAGAAGAAATATTAAGTTTTGTTGATAACATTACTACTTATATATATATATATATATATTATTATTAAGTCTAGAAGCAGGCAGCACTTGATCGACATGCCTGCTTCTTTATAAGGGTTATTTTCGGTATTCAATAATTATAATGCTTAATAAATATTGTACCAAATTGCTTCAGAAACGTACCTATCTATTCCTACCCAATAAAACCAGTTTGTTTGGGCTTAATTACCTATCCGTCCAGCAAAAGCATGCCGCTTTTTTGTACCGTGGGTCCCCACTGCAGCATAGCAATCTCCAAGTTTCAATTTGTCTAATTAACTTCAAAAAAATAAAAAATATTTTTAACTTTGTGACTTGAGTTAAAAATTAGTAAAATATATCAAAATACTTTTTAATTTGTGATATTAAAATTATGTGAAAATTTAAAAGTAAAAAGTTAAAAAAATAATATCAAAATACACTATATAGGACCATACACCAAATAAAATATTTAAAACACATAAAGAATTGAATTGTCTCTCAAATCATATGGATGCATAAATTGGGATAGAAGAAGTATCATATAGTATTTAAAAATGACGTACAAATATGATAAATCACAATAATTAAAAATTTAAAATATTTGAAAGATACATAAAATTTTGGTTAACTCTTTAAATTCTATTTGTGCCACGTTAATTGGGACATAAAGATAATTATTTAAAAATTATGTAAAAAAAATACAATAAATCACTATAATTAACAACTTAAAATCTTTAAAAACCATATAAAATTTAGATAATTCTTCAAATTCCAAAGATTTCACATAAATTAAAACTGAAAGAATAATATATATTGGGCCCGTGCTGACACGGGTTCCCTTATCAAGTATAAATTAAGGAGCCATTTGTTTATGTGTTTTTAAAAAAAATATAGTAATATTTAGTTTTACATTGAGTTGATTTTTTAAAATTTTGAAAACATACATACTCTTAAAGTCAAATGCGTCATCAAATATAACTTATATACGTCTTTTTAATTTAATTTCAAATAAGTCATAAGTTATAAAGCTCATCCAAACAAATTCTAAGTTTATAATATATGAATAATTTTTTTATCTCATTTTGTATTTGAATTAAAGAAAAATACTCCTACAAAGATCTCTTATGCATTATTTTAATTTTTTTAATGTGCAAGAACAAAATTTCCTACAATATATATATATATATATATATATATATATATATATAATAAATTCGTTAACTTGTCATAAAATCAATTAATCCCAAACATTGAGGAATACGTAAACATAATCCTTTGCAATTTGAATTAAAAAAAAAACTCAAAGAAATATCTCTCATATTATTTCAGACGAAACAAATTCCATCATTTTTTCCCATCAAAATAAAATATTAGGGTAGAGAAACATAACACAATAACTCAAACAGTAAAAAACAACTTATAATACTAAAATCGAAGAATACAATAATGATAAAAGAATAATAAATTTAATCAAATGCACCAAATATATATTATTATTTTAAAAAAAAAAACTATATAGTATTGTATAAATGGCAAATTTCAAATTAAAATTGACATTAGTTTTTTTCTTTTTTTGAATCTCTTGAATCTTGACCCCCATGTGGTGGGAGTTGCCCTCTACCCCAAGATCCAAAACTAATTTATTTATTTATTTTTAATTTCCTATTTTTCATATATTTCTTTTTTTTCCCTTCTTCTTCTACGCAGTCTAGGTTTTAAACAAACCAAAAAAAAGAAAAAGATTATAGCTAAAATCAAAATTGTCCAAAGGAGAAGCAAAAAAAAAATTCCTTTGTGACAATGGTTTCTTCTTCTTCTTGTTGCTCTTCAACAATAATTTGCCCTAATTGTTCTTCTAAGCTTGCATTATTCATCACCTGCGCACGTTAGCTTCAATTGAAACATCCCCAAACAGTCACCGATAAATCATTTTTGCATCGTCATGTCAAGGTTAGTTTGAAAAGAGATGCGGCTTTGATTTTATTTTATGTTTTTTTTAATGAATTTTTGATTTTTAATTTGTGGGGTTTGGTTATTTTGAGTTTTTAATTTGTGGGGTTTTGTTCTTTTCAATTTGTTGTTGATTCTTGATGTTGTTTTCAATATTGGGTATATAAGCAAAGGGGTGTGGGGTGGGGTGGGTGGGGGATAATATGAACCATAGGGGTAAAGTTGGAGCATTTTTTTGTTTTTAATGGTGGTGTCTTGGCGAGCTTAGGCATATCTGGACTAATTCAAGGTGCACAGGTAGCTGTGTCTGCTAAGGCTTGAACAAATAGGAAGAAATCAGCTAGTGTTTTTGTGTATGCTGGGATTTGAACGTGATGCCTCATGGTTCTCAATACACCTGGTTAAGTAAAATTGGAGCTTTTTCCGTGAAGTATGTTGACAATTCCATAGTAGTTTGTGCTATGGCTCGGTAACATAAGGGGATGAATTCATCATAGTTAAACTGTTTTCATCAGATAAGAATGTTATTGGTTATTTGGATGTCTCGGTAGCTATGATATATTGAGACCTAACTAGTTAGTTACTAGCTGAGGTAGTGATTTTAAGTGGAAAGTTTCTTTTTTCTTTCGATTTATGTGGGCTTTGGCTTTAGAAGAATACCTTCACTCTTTAGTTCTAAGCTTTGTATTTGATCCTTTTTAGCTTATTGAGCGGAATTAGGTACCAAAGATGAAGGTAAATGCCTACATATTGTGAAAGAAGCGAATTTGTTTGGATATGAATGAGCAGCACCATAACCAATGTGGTATGATCATCACAGCAGAGTCCAATTGTCTGGTCACATAGAAGAAGAAGAAGCGAAATGAGTGGAGTGTATGGAATTACTTTAATACCAAATCTCCACCGCACTGCAAATAAAATAAAAATGGTAATGTAGAAATGTAAAGGCAAGAAATGGAAGAGCAAAATTCTCAAATTCAACCTTGTTCTGGAACTCGTCCTTTCTTCTCCTGAAACCTAGGTTAGTCCAGACCCTTAAATAACAGAAGCATAACCAAGGTAAGTTTGTCAAACTACTCGACATGTAACAGAAAGATTTTTAGCAATCAATCAGTTGACCCTATATACTAGTTATTTATCTAAAGCAATAAAATTGAATCCTTATGTAAAACTTATTGGTCATTATTTGCTAAAAAATCATGCTTTTTGTATGACATAGTTTTATCATGTTTTCAGAGTAGGGCCTACAAGACCACAAATGTGTGTTTGACCTGGATAGGGATTATGATAGGGGGAGGAGGGAGGGAGAGGACCATAAGAAGGGTTCATTGACAACAACAACAACAAACCCAGTGCAATCCCACCAGTGGGGTTTGGGGAGGGTAGGATCTCCAGGGGGATATGAGATGTGGGGGAGGGAGGAGGGGGAGGACCATAAGAAGGGTTCATTGACAACAAACCCAGTGCAATCCCACAAGTGGGGTTTGGGGAGGGTAGGATCTATGCATACCTTACCCCAACCTTTATGGGGAAGAAAGTTCCTGGGACACTGTCAAATATTTAAGATAAGTTAAAACGTGGAGGGAGCATAGCTGTTCTTGAGTTATTTTTTATTCTATTAGTGAATTCCTAATGGATTTTGTTCTCGCGTATTGATTATTTTGATAGTACTTAATTTGCTTTTGAATGCCTTGGTCTTTTGTTGTCTCTGAATGCATTTTGTAACTCGCAATTGTACTTTTGACTATTAATGCAGATTCTTTAGAATAGGTAGTATTAAAAGAGTTGCACAATCCCTTGAAAAAAGTCAGAGAAGTGCCTATTTAGGAGAAAAACATGGATTGCTTGGTAGGGTTGGGATACGTTCTTCAAAGTACAGATTTTATGGACAATACACATCTTCTGCTAGAGGATATGCTTCATTTACTGGGTACAGAGTACAAAACAGTATGCTCAACAATTTTCACAAGATACAGTCAGCCACTTCGTCGAGCAATCCTAAAGCACATCATGCTCGACTTGCTTGGAGGAGGTTCTTACTGATTTCTTTTTACAGGGGGAGAACTTTTATTCCATTAAGTAGAATTGCTCAAGCAGTTAGTTTGGCTCTGTGCCGCTCTGCAGTTGTTGTTCCTGGTATATTTGCCTTAAGATATGGAAAGAATGTAGCAGTGGCAGAGGCAAAGGCCATGCCGGTTGTGGACCTTTCCTCGCCAAGGAATACATTTTATCTACGTGCACAAGATAGTCATGTCTTATTTACTCGACTAATCCTTTCAGCATTTGAAGGTGCTGTTCTTTTGGTGAGAGCTTTTTATTTGGCAATCCTGTTCTCTCCAAGCATTGCAATGGCGCCATTTGCAGAAGTTCTGGGACCTAGGTACAGGAAAATATGGCTTCAGGTTGTTCACCGGACTCTTGAAAGAGCAGGTCCAGCATTTATAAAATGGGGTCAATGGGCGGCTACACGGCCGGATCTGTTCCCAAGAGACTTGTGTGCTGAGCTGTCAAAGCTTCATTCAAAAGCTCCTGAACATAACTGGGCCTACACAAAAAAAGCTGTTGAAAAAGCTTTTGGTCGCAAGCTTTCCGAGATTTTTGACAATTTTGAGCAGACCCCTGTAGCATCTGGAAGTATAGCTCAAGTGCATCGTGCTTCCTTGAAGTCTAGATATCCTGGTCGTGAGAACAAGCCCATGAAAGTGGCAGTGAAGGTTAGACACCCTGGAGTTGGTGAATCAATTAGAAGAGACTTTGAGATTATCAATGTAGTTGCAAAATTGTCAGGGTTCATACCATCACTTAAGTGGCTTAGATTGGATGAAAGTGTCCAGCAATTTGCTGTCTTTATGATGTCACAAGTTGACCTAGCAAGAGAAGCTGCCCATCTAAGTCGTGTTATTTATAATTTTAGAAGATGGAAAAATGTCTCTTTCCCTAAGCCTGTTTATCCATTAGTACATCCTGCCGTGCTGGTGGAAACTTTTGAGGAAGGAGAAAGTGTCGCCCACTATGTTGATGAACTTCAGGGTCATGAGCGACTTAAGAGTGCTCTTGCTCATATTGGAACTCATGCACTTCTCAAGATGCTTCTGGTAAGTTTTTCTTGATGTACTTTGTTCGAATTGTTTGTATTATCATGGATTTGTTTGTGGTTCATCATATAGTAATTGGTTTCTTAAAATTTGTCTTTTTTTTAATTATGTGCCACGCAACAACGCATTTATCTTCTCTTTTTTTCCCCAAAAAAGCAACAACATACCCAGTGAAGCCCCCAAGGCCTAGCTCGAGTGGCAAAAGGTGGAGGATTTGTGGCTTAGGTCGCAGGGTCAAGCCCCACACCCCACACCATGCAAAGCGAAGCCCGATATTTAAGTGGAGAAGGGTAGAGGGGCGGACCCATTATCCACCGAGTTTAGAAGGCTGTGATTGGTCCAAAGGGCGGGTCACAAACGGATTTTTCGATTATAAAAAAAAAACATACCTAGTGAAATCCCATAAGTGGGGTTGGGGTTTCCAAAAGAGCAAGAAGCTAAAAGGTGTATAAGAATACTACTCAATATGGTGTGTAAGAATTCTCAAATACTTTTCCACATGCTGTAAACACCGTTAAAACATGACATAAATAAAGCTAATTTGATATTCCTTAGTATTATTGGTTTCTTTTTTCTTTATACATAAATCTTAGATGAGTATTGGACTCATGTATGGGTCTATACACTCCAAAGGGTTGTTTGGTAGGGTGTATAAGAATACTACTCAATATGGTGTATAAGAATACTACTCAATATGGTGTATAAGTAATGTTGGAATTAGTTGTGGATACCTGCACCCAAAGGTGTGGCCTAGTGGTCAATGAAGTGGCTGAGAGCCATGAAGTTTCAGATTCAAATCCCAACAGAGACAAAAACACTAGGTGATTCTTCCATTATGTTCTAGCCTTGGTGGACATAGTTACTTGATACCTGGTGTTGGTGGGAGGTGGCAGACTGACAGGTATCCCGTGGAATTAGTCGAGCCACATCACCACGGGCATCCAAATTTTTTTTTAGTTATGGTTACCTCTATCTCAAAAAGTAATGCTGAGATTAGTTATACGGGTATCATTTTTTATTGATTGTTTGGGTTGTATGAAATGACTAGGGTGTATTAGAATAGGATAGTATTGAATAGTCCTATTAGAATAGGAATTATCCCCCATATTGTTATTGTCATAGTTTACTATGTATAAGAATAGTGTGTATTAGTAATACATTGGTTGAAGACATTTCCAAACAATGGATTGGATAAATACCAAAGCTGATGAACATATTATTTTCTCTACTACCTCCAACCAAACGACCCCTAAGAGCAAATAATGTTGTATGTTTGTGCAAAGATACCCTATATGCTTTTGCTTGATGTCTCCATTCATTATGCATGTGCATATGTTATTGGTTATTCAAATATATTCCTTTTGCTCATCTCCCGTTTCTTCTGCACAAGATAATGAACAGCATTTGTCTTCGCATCAAGAAGTTACTTTCTTCCAATATGTTCAGGTGAAGCTTATAACTGGCTTCACCCTAATGCTCTCAAAGTTACTTTCAAATAAACTCACTTTGAGATATATGCTGTAGCTTGTACATAGGCGCAAGTGGCAACCTACTAATTATTGAGAGTGGGCAGAACGCTGAGTTCTTTACTATTTTGTTGCTCTTCACATGGTCCTTTCATGCTAGTATATTATGTGAAAGCTTAGATGTAAAATCGACATAATAAATGGAAAGCGGAGATGTGTGTGTTTGTGTGAGAGATATTTTACTAGTGGACCTAAGGTACACTTCTTTCTTTCAGGTTGACAACTTCATGCATGCAGACATGCATCCAGGAAATATTCTTGTCCGTGTACCAAAGCACAAGTCCTCTCAGAAACGTATATTCAAGTCAAAGCCACATGTGATTTTCCTTGATGTAGGCATGACTGCTGAACTTTCTCAGAACGATAAGTTGAATTTGCTTGAATTCTTTAAGGCTGTTGCTCGTCGAGATGGTTCCTCTGCAGCGCAGTGCACTTTAAATCTATCAAAGAAGCAGAATTGCCCTAATCCAGATGCCTTCATTAAGGTAAATTTCTTACTCATTCAAAATTTCTTTTCTATTTCAAGGCGATTCTCAAAGACATGAATTAGAAACTTGGATATGCTTGTTTCTATTTACATAGTGACATTTGTTTTTGGACTGGTTTAACCAAAAGTACTTTGACTAGTTAGCTATCCTTGAAAATAAAGTTCAATGAAGCAATACCATTAGAATTGATATGCTGGTTATTACTTTATGAGAAATTGGGCTGAATCTCCAATATACGGGTGTGGAGACATGGTTTCCCTGTTCTCTAAATGGCTTTTTCTCTTTTAGGAAGTTCATCAATATGCCTTCTGGGTGTCAGCGTTAGGGAATTGTCCTGAATGTTTACCCTTGGTAGAAGAGCATGCCGAATTTCTTCTTTTTTGTTTTGTTGATAAAGTAAGAGCATGCTATACTCTAATTAAAAGAGAAAGTCAAAGGGATAAGGAAAACTAGGATGCAATGTGCCAGAACCTTGACGTTGCTTTTCTTGCCATCATGAAATCCTCATCTACTCCGGTCTCCGGGTTACGACTTGCAATCAATTAGTCCTTTCCTCGACACTGGTGTCAAAGGAAGAGCACAACCTAGAACTATATATGGAAGATCATGATTACTGGGCATTGTAGTCAATGTCATATCCATATCCATATCCTTACAAGTGAGAGCAACTAGTGACCATTTCTTATAAACATCCTGCAGAGCCAAATCCAATCATATTCTCTCTGTGTTCATGATGTCTGGAAAGTCAGATGCACAGAGATAGTGGCGACTTTATCAGTTCACCTACTGGTGTAGATAATTGTGAAATCAGCTCGCTTGCTGCTTATCTCTTGGAATGCTCTGGTTATAATGAACGGTGAAAACATGGTTTTCTTATAACATCCTTGAACTGCTAAAATGTTACTTCAAAAAATGATCTATTTTTTTCCAAAAACTTCCTACATCATTGAGGAAATTGTAGAAAGAGAAGTTGTTAGGGAGTAAAACGTTTTGGCTGACAGACTATCTCAGAG
The DNA here is from genome assembly GCA_029582685.1 of Solanum piurae. Classification (NCBI taxonomy): domain Eukaryota; kingdom Viridiplantae; phylum Streptophyta; class Magnoliopsida; order Solanales; family Solanaceae; genus Solanum; species Solanum piurae. Next base: position 16,930 of record JAJOOO010017862.1, read on the forward strand.
AGGACTAAACTCTGCAAGTATGGATGCAAATACGCTACAACTTTTTGAGCTACCTCCGTCATTGGTGGCTACTTCTCTTGAAGATGATAGGATAGGAATGTCTTCCCAGAGACGGACTAATCATAGAAGCTCTTCAGTTGTACTAGTCAGCATTTATCTAACTTCCAACGGGTTGAAAATATTAGCACTGCTACTAATACCCCTGCTCCCCCTATGTTAATACCTTTTCACTAAAAAATAAAAGAAAGAGAAGTTGATACATAAACGAAATAGGTTATCAGGGTGAAACTTTGCATCTGGTCTTTTTAGTTTTTTTGTTTGTTTGGAGGGTGAGGGTGGGGGTGGGGGATGAGTGTAGGGGGGATTGGGTCCAAAGTTCAAGAAAAGATTTATGGACCGCCAGAATCTCGAGACCATTTCTTATTGTCAAAAACTCTCCCAATCCTTCTTCCCTAGAAATTTTTGAATATTTCAGGAGGCCCCTTTCGTACAGATGCTCATAGGTGAAGGAGACCATCCTTTGCTCCTGTCAGCTGGATCAAAACCGTGTTCCAATGTGCAAGGCTCTCTCCTGAAGAGGTCAAATAGTCATGATCCATTCATATTACTTTTGTCTTATGGACCGTGTCTAGCGGCTGGTGAATCCTATCCTGTACCTGAACTGGATTTGGATATTCAATTCAACCACACTACCCTACATGGAAGTTTAATGGTTTTGGGACATTATTTCCCTGGATTTTAGGCGCCCTTTCTCTTTAACCAGCGATTCTCTTAGTTCCGATATGTGTGTGTGTGTGTTGTTTCCATTGTTCTTGATTCGTTGGTGTTAGTTCTCATACCCCTAGTCCTAGAAATATATGATTGTATAATGTCTTTTTTATATCCACTGCCAGTACATCTGTTTTGCTTAGGATTTGTGCCAGTACATCTTTTTTAGTCTCTGTCTTCTTATTATACAGGAAGTGAAAGAGTCTTTTGATTTTTGGGGGACTCCGGAAGGAGATTTAGTCCATCCTGCGGACTGCATGACACAACTACTTGAACAAGTTAGGCGTCACAGAGTGAACATTGATGGCAATGTGTGCACTGCGATGGTTACAACTTTAGTCCTGGAGGTAGTTACTTTCGATATCACTTGAGCTTATATTTTTAGATTATAAATAATTAATGAGTGAAGGTAAAAAACACACCTAAAGTATCCTGATTTTTTGATTTCAAACTTGAACTATCATGTGTACGAGTTTCCTAGCTGAACTATCACTAACTGTTTATCAAAACACATCTCAACTATGAGTTGTTCCCTTATCCTACCTGAACGATGGTGATATTTCAGGTAGGAAAAAGGAATAACTAATAGTTGAACTATTTTTTGATAAATAGTTGATGAAAGTTCAGGTAGGAAACTCAAAAAACCGGTATACTTTAGGTGTGTTTTTGACCCTTCACTCATAATTCATTGGACTCAGAATTTCTGCTTTTCCGTAGTTTAGGATGACCTGGTAATCCCTCCATTTCAATTCGTTTGTCGTACCTTCCTTTTTGGTCTGTTTCAAAAGGAATGCCTCTTTCCTTTTTTGGCAACATTCTAACTTTCTACATGGCGTGTTTAAGGCCACAAGATTGAAGGGCATTTTGATACATTTTACATATCTTAGTTTAAAACTACAAGATTCAAAAGTCTTCTTTACTTAAACTCCGTGTCAAGTCAAATCTAGATAAACAAATTGAAACGGAGGGAGTACGTGGCACTACCAATGATTACTTGACCGTACCCTTCGTCACCTCTACCTGTGGACAACAAAGGGAATAAACCCTAATGAATACTATTGCTTCCGTACTTTACGTGACCCTGTTTATCTTGTTGCTGCAGGGCTGGCAACGGAAACTTGATCCAGATTACAATATAATGCACACACTACAGACCTTGCTTCTCAAAGCCGACTGGGCAAAGGATCTTTCCTACACAATCGAACAGGTCATGGCTCCATGAAACTTCCCTCATGTTACTGCAAACGAATCATCTCACGAATCGTGATATACAATACACAAATGTATATTTTAGCTCCAAAAGACCAAAATCATGTCTCTAGTTTACATTTTAACCGATTTAGATAGCCACATATCTGCCTCACAAGATTTTGTTAGTGAAAAGAAATCTTTTATATATATATCGATCACCAATAATACTGACCTTCGGGAGCTTGACACTTGCGGCAACAATGGCAAAAGGAAGTGTAGTATCTTCCTTAGTTAATTCATTGATTTTTCGTATTTTTTCTCTCCTTTTCTCATAGTAGTTTTGTCTAGGGAAAAAGGAAGACGAAGACGTTAGAATTTTGTTCTCTTCCCTACAGTTTTCCTCTCAATGTATGTAATTTTTCTAGTTTTTGTTGTGCTTTATTATTTAATATTAGAAGAAAAAAAAGATAATTTTGTGTGAAGCTGTTAATTGCTGGTTGCTATTGTTAAGCTGTTGTAAGAACAAAACGTATATATGAGTTGTGTCTATATAATGCTTTCCCTATTCACTTCTGTATTTTCTTTTTTCAAACTGCTTTGGTATGCATTGTTTAAGTTCAGACTCTTTCGGAACAATCTTTTTACCTTCACGAGATAGTAAGGTTTGTGTACACTGTATCCCCATGCTTTACCTTTGGAATTACATTGGATATAATAACAAGAAGCTTTTTGCAAATTGATACAATTTGGTTGGCTCTATATGTTGATGTGCACTAAAATCTTTTGCATTCACTATTACACTTGGAGTTTGTTATACTTCATAGCTCCTAAAGGCATTGGTATAGTCTCCAGGCTTAGGTCACAGATTTAAGCTCTATATTGTGCAATTTACGCCTCGTATTTAAGTGGAAAAGGGCTTAAGGTGAATGAATTATGCTCAAGTTTTGAATGTTGTGGTTGGTTTTAAAGTAGGTGTCAAGCCTTTATGTTGATATGAGCTTTTGGGAACGACTAGTCTGTTATCCTTGGAGTAATTTTTATTTGTTGAGCGATCATCCTTCCATTGAAATACGCAATGTTAAACTGTGTATATTAGATAGTAGGATTATTTGCATTTGGTGTTTATACCAAATCAGCAAGTACATGACACATTATTATAATATGCTCTTTTCGCTATATACGCAACATATATACCACCTTTTTTCCCCATATATCCTCATGTAATATAAAAATCATTTCATATTTTTATTCTGCTTCATTGTAATAATTTATGTGCCAAAATCTCTGTAATGCATATATAAAAGCTCTCGAAAAAACACTTATGATTACATCAATTATGAAAAATAAATACAATATAAACAATTAATAAATTAGTTCCTATCTAATCCTACTCAAAATACATGTGAAAAATAATCATACAACAAATTTCATATTTATTTATTTTTAAAACAAAAAACAAAATACCTATCTAAAAGGGAACCTTGGAGTGACGGAGTAATATTGTCTCTGTGTGATCCTGATATTTGTGTTAGGAGAAGTTATCTATATTGTAACCTTTCAGGTACAAGCATCTCTTCTTGGAACCATGTGTAAAGAAGGGAAATTATTGGCACCAAACTATCCTATCTTCTACGAAAAAATGTCTTACCCTCAACATCTTCATTTACGATACGAAGAACTTGTTTAGGAGGATCATTTCTCCAAATTTGTGGTTTTTTTAAATGATGTCCTAATTGTGCAAATTTATCTGCAGCTCGATTTCCTTCTCTAAAAACATGTGTTACTATACAACTTCTAATTTTAGGAATAAGCAAATTTATACAATTTATTTGTTTTTGCACTTCTACACATCTAACAACTCTTTTTTGTACAATAACTTCAACCAATGATTTAGAATCTCCTTCAAGCCACACTTCTTCCCAACCATTTTCAAGTATTAACTCGAGACCTCTGGTTAAAGCTGTCAATTCAGCAATTGTGCTATTAGATTTTCCGATTGATTCAGCATACCCTAATAAAAATTCGGCCTCGTGGTTCCTGAAAATACCTCCAATGCTTGATTTTCCTGTTTTGCATTTGCATGATCCATCAAAATTTAATTTTGTCCATCCTATTTTTGGTTTTTGCCATGATACTGGAATTAAATTTGAACTTTCCTTGTGCCAATTTCTTAGAAGTAATTGAAATGGCTTTTGATGAATCACCCTTTGATATCCCAATATTCTAGAAATATACAACATTTTTATTTTTTGGTTTTATTGCCTACTTTTTTGAATAATCATTAGGAGGGAAGAAAATGTAAAAACTAAAAATAAAAAATTATGTCATGATGAATGAATATTGCAAAATCAAAAGTGATCCTAGTTATGCTTACCCTTTATAGGAGGAAATGAAAATTGTAAAATAAAATCAAAAAGATTAATTTCAAATGAAAAATATAGTCCCATGAGCAAATATTACATAATTAAAAGTGACCCTAGTTTTGTATACTTTTATATGAAGAAATGAAAACATAAAAAATAAAATCAATTTTTTTTTAAATCTCGGATAAAAACTATAGTTCTATGAGGAAAAACTCCTTTCATGATAAAACTTATGACCGATGAAGAAAATATTATGAAATCAAAAGTGACCTTAGTTTACAATCAGATGAATGAACAACCGGAGAAGCTTGTGTAAGCATGAAAGTTGGGAACATGAGGATGCAATATACATTAAGACATTTAAATTAAGCATGAAAAAAATAATAATGAGATCATCTCTTAAACAACAATGAAGATATTAATATGTATTTTTTGCAGAGTTTGAGTGCAATGAAAGGAAGGTAAATTATTCATTTTTGAGTTATGAAGGCAAGGCAAAGAATTGAACTTTTCTTGAAAGATTTATGAATAAATATTCTATAAATTAAGACCATTATATATATGCAATGGAAAAGCAGTCATCATTTAGTGGACTTGTTTAAAACTTACTAGTTACCATTTATATTTAACTGTCAAAAAGAAATAGTTAATGATTCTTAAAAAAGCATCAAGAATATTCATTTTTTGAGCTTATGGTGGTTAAATATATAACCCTAATAAATAGGAGATTTTACACATTGTCCATTCATTTTTGTTAAGTTTTCAAGAGTAATATTTTAAAAAGCCTAGATTTGTTTCGAAATTGACGTTTAAAGGACATCGCGATCATTGGTAGAGCTAGTTTGTGGGGAAATGATTTATTTGAATCCCTTCAATGATAAATTATTATATGCGTAAAAGAGTTAAACATATATTATATATGTTTGCTATATATATAAAATGTTGAATCACCTTAGCATAGGAGAATGTTTTAGTTTAGTGATAAAATTGGTTAAAAAATCATGTAACCAAGATTATTGTCGAAATACCAAAATCTCTTACTTGGTGGTATATATATGTGATGTGTCAAGTAGTAATAAAGTTTAAGTTGTATATATCTTCTGTATATATAATAAATTTCAGATAGACAGCCAACCAAGCTATTAAAATATCTCTCTTATACACTTATTATATGTTTGTCATATACTGAGAACACACCGACAACAATTACAAACTATTAAGATTATGGGAGTATTTTTTTATAGTTAATATATAATCAACGGGTATGATCGTTATACACCTCTTTTAACAATAAAAATTGGAGTAGGAGAAGGAGAAATGGGGGAGGGGATTACAAGATGGAGAATCGATCCTCACCAACAAGGTGAAAGTTCATATAGACAACCAATCGAGCTATTAAAATCTCCCATATATACTTATTATATGTTTGTCATACATTGAATATACACCAACAATACTTACAAACTATTAAGATTTATGGGAGTAATATTTTTATTTTTATTTTTTTTAAAAAAACTAGCTAAAATTGTTGTTGAGATCCCAAAAACTTTGTGACAAACTTGTATAAGATTGGGCTTTTATAGATCATTGTATAGCCCACTATATGAACGAAAGGCCTTTGGACTCAATTATGTGGATCGTATTGAACAAAAAAACTCTTTTTCGGGACATAAATTTATATTTTCGTATCATAATATTTCATAAGTTATGACTTGTGCCACGAAAGAATTTATGTCCTGCTAGACATAAAGTCGATTTCTAAATAAGTTTTTTCGTATTTCGAGTAGGGTTGTTTTTAGCCAAATTTATATTTCCACATTAGAGTATGTCATATTCATATTGACTTTTCAAATGGTGGCAAAAAATTCATATCAGACTCAAAAATCTGGACATCCCACCTTAGAGTGTGTTTAGTATATACGTTTTTCAATTTTTTCATATTTGATCCGTCAAAATATTTTCTCTAGATAAACAAATTTCTTAAAAATGAGGAAAGTGATTTTTCAACTAGGTAAAATAAGTTCAACATACAACATTCCGAACTCATTGTCTCCTCCCCACCCCCCACCATCCCCAAATCACGACTCCTCACCCCATTCCGCTCATACACTATTTTATCAGATTACATATAAATATTTTTGGGATAGTATATTTTACTTACTTACCAAACACTAAATTTAAATTAAAAACTCGCTTATTTTTTCGCAAAATATTTTCTATGAAAATATTGTTACCTCTTGGAGTACAATTGCATGAGGTAAGCTTGTCGTCATGCAGCCATCATTTGCAACATTAGGGTAATTAATCAGTTTAAAAGAATGAACCCCTCCCCCCCAAAAAAAAAAAAACCCAATATATTGCTTAATCAAAATTAACACTCAAAGTTAAATTTGAGTACTTTAATTTGATATTTTAAATTTAAAATTTCAATATTAAAAAAATCATAAAAAAAATACTATAAATTGTAATTTTTTCATAAAAAATATATATTAAAATATTGATCAAAGTTCATACTCTTTGACTCTCAAAAAGAAAATTACGACAAGAAAAAAGGAACGAAAGAATAACAATATATCATAAATTTTAAAAGTCGTTAATCTTTCATTTTATAATTTCCTATCCCGTTAAATAACATCGCATAATAAATTGAGACAAGAAAATATTTAGAAGCAAACTTTCAATCCCCATGACTGGGTCAGTATACATAAAAATAAAGTTGAATATAAAATAAAAATAAGAGTGAAATAAAAGTGAGAAAAGTAAAAAAGATATCATGATGGTGCTATCTTCATAGGGTGAAAGCGTGAAGGCAAAGAAATTCACCACTGTCTTGTCTTCTTATCCTTGACCACATACAAATTTGTGAAGCACATTACAAAAAAAATTTATCGAGTATTCGAAATTTATTGATCTGATTAATTTAAATTCTACATATTTCTCATTAAATGGAGACATAGTCCCCGCTTGCAATTTTTACATTCTGAGGATTCAGATACGAAATCTCTTATTACGGATGTAGAAATCTTGCAATAAGTTTGTTCACATGTAGTTGTTTAAACATTAGATAGTGCTCACCACATTGTATAATTATAAGGAACTATAGTACTTTAGCATAGTATAATTGATCAAGTTAATTAATCAACTCTTAATTAAAGAAAATTGTTTATTAATGTGAAAATTGTACTCAACAAGTAAACATGTGTTACTTGACAAAGTCATTTTGAACTTTAATTTCTACTTTCACAAGAATCAATAAATTTTTATAACAGTAACATTCTTTTATAGACAGGAAAAAAAGAAAAGAAAAAGAAAGAAAGAAAAAGAAACAAATATGATACAAAAAAAGTATACATTAATCTTTTTATAGACAACTTGCATCATGCGTATGAATGAATTGAAGCTGCTACTACTAAACTTTTTAGGCTATTTCGATTCGCGCGGGAAGGTGGTTAATTGAATATCTTTTATGAAAAAATTATATCGAATATATACATAAAGGTGGATCTAAATAGAATTGAGTGCTATTATATGATCTGTGTTCGAGTCAAGACTATATCATTTTCTTTTTTTAGCCGACAATTAAAAAAATTACATAAAATGTGTAGATGTGATAGATTTCAAACGGACAATCTATGTATGTATAGTGGTGTCAAAATTATCCGTCTGCGAGAGCGAAGTTCATCTAATTATGCTATTTAATTTTATATTTATACATTATAAGTACATCGACATCTATAGGTATTAAATAGTTTTTAAAGATAAAATAATATTATGAAACAAACTTTAGATCCACTCATGATTGTTGAGTTGAGCTCTACTAGCTAGATCATCAGCCTCTTCATCATTATGTCTTATGATAAGTGACTTATCAATGGTTCTAGAAGGAATAGTAAGATAATATATGTTATAAGATTTTTGTTGAGTTAAATATTTTTATATTTTTGTGTGATATTGATCATGTTAGGTTAAAATAGTAAAAATAAATAAATTGGAAAGCTTTATACCATTAATTTTTTTTTACATTTTATATATAATTTTCTAATCTTTACAATTACTAAAATTCGAACATCGAATTATTTTCTCCTTGAATTAAGTTCCACATGTCCGTCAATAAATTGATTCACGAGTTAATTTTGAGATTTGTTATGTGTCATGCATGCACATGAATCGTGATTGATCATTTTTTAATTTGATATGATAAAAAATTGTAAATCAAGTTCACACTATCGATCACTCTGATATTTTTATACTGTTCCATCAAAATCATTAGCATTAATACATGTTATTAAATTAAATCATCTCAAAGATACTCTTAATATATAGACATATTGTGCTTAGAGTCAACTTAATTTCACAATTTATTCCAAAAGATTTCACACAATTAATAATTGTTACATCTAATTATATATCACTTCCCAATATTTTCGTAACACTTTATTCACCCATCACGTAATTAAGAACCTAATAGAACCAAAGCTCACACACATTTAAAGACCATTTTGATTAACTATACTGATTTAATTTGGGTTTAGTTTGGTTTTATATTTTTAAAAATTGATAATACTTGATTTGATTTTAGTTTTTCTAAAAATAATCTGAAGAAATAATTGAACCGAACCAAACCAACAATATATATATATATATATAACATATTATATTTTAAGAACAATTTTAAATATCTGTCATATATTTTCATCAAAATTTGTTTATGTAAGCAAAAAAGTCTTCGAGGAGAGTATTTATCTGGTTGGTTATATACATTTGGATCCGTATGACAATTCTTGGTGAGACTGTCACAACTCTTTTTTATCTAGGTCAAGGTGATAAATTTTAGAGCTTTACTCACAAAAAATCCAGGAATCAATTTTTTTGTAATGCTAGCCGTTTTAACTATTTTTCTTGTTGAATGAGTTATTATTTTCTTTTTCTTTTTGAATGAATCATTTTTTTTTTAAAAATTGTGTATGATTAATAGTCGAATCAAATCAAACCAAAATCGATAACAACCAAACCGATAAATGTATATTCTATTTTGTTTGATTTTAATAATTTAAAAATCAACTAAATTGATTTGATTTTGATTTTGACCAATAACCGCTCGTGAACATTCCTACTAACACCTCGAATAGGTATTATTGTCTGGAGAATTAAAAAAGAAATTAATATAATATTCTCAATTTTTTTAAAATATTTTAAATATTCATTACTAAAATTAAATCTTTTGACCCTCTAGAGTCTAGATAAAAGAGATTGTATATACGCACACTTATTTTTTGGGTTACTCATATGAAGTCTGATATCCGTATTGTAGTTCAACTAATTCAAATTCACATGATCTACGTAGAGTTTATTCGGAGAAAATACTTTCTATCAAAGATTTTTTTATATTCAAAATTCAAAATCAAAACTTCTAATTAAGAAACGAACAATCTCATTCATCACCCTATATATATATTTATTACTCTTATTTAGAAGTGGGAGTAGGGAGGACTAACAATGCATTAAAGTGGTTGTACAACGTGCATAGAATTTTGTACATTAACTTTTGGTTGCATCAAATTAGTTGTACAACGTGCAAAAATAATTGTACATTAACTTTTAAAAGTGACAATTACAAGGACTAACATTGCAATTACTTATAAACTATCTAAGTGGGCCCCACCACCTTCCACTTCAATATTACATATTATATATTAA
>JAJOOO010017863.1:0-13688 GCA_029582685.1 Solanum piurae
AGTCTAAGTGATCATTTTTTTCTTTTGGTTCTTGTTGTTGTTGTTGTTTTTCAGTTGGTATAGTGAAATTATAAACTGTGTTAATTTATCATATTATTGTCAACTGGTCTAATGATCATTGTAGTCTTGATCCGTACATTAGTTATCTATTTAGTTGCATCACTACCCTTGCAATGATAGAGCTATATGTAAGTTCATACATGAATATTATTTCATTAGGATCAGATAAGTATGTATAGTTATAACCATTCCAAGAAGTGTCACGAGCTGGTGCATTAGGAAAGACTTGGACATTCCATGGTCCAGCTCTGTAGAGTTCAATGGAACCATTCATAATGAATGTTTGCAAGAATCCACCAGTATCGAATGTCCAGGTAAACTCACCTCTGGAAGGATCATTTGTGCTCTTCCATGATGAAAGGGAACGATGAAAACTAGTTTTCAGATTAATCCCAACCTTCATTCCAGGTAAAGTTGTGTCACCTGGATTGTCAAAACTTTGCCATAGGTAGTTCTGAGGCTTATCCTCGGCTGCATCTCGAGCAACAAGATTGCCTGAATCAAGGAGTTGTGCTACTGGATTTTGCCCATGTCTAGTGGATTCGGAGGACTAAATTACTCTGCCAGAACCATTTAGAAGAGAAATAATTCCTTGTCTGGTAAAATTTAGCGCACTGGATGTGTAATTGAGTGGATTTTTTCTATTACAGGTTAGAACTTGAGACTAAATGAGTTATACGAAGATTTTAGTACTACATAAACTACTACGTCTCAATTCCAAGCTAGTTGTAGTAGGAGGACGGCTAGCTAAAACTATTAATTTTATGATGAATCCTCAGAATACTCATATAAAGATGTTAATTCACTAAAATGTACCTGGGAGGAGCTGATTGTAACCGTTGTGACCAGCATGAAGTCTTGCCAACACATCGATCAACGAAGCATTGTTGTAAGTGGCAGGCTCAGTTTACTGATAGTTATCTCTCTGATCAGTGAAGTTGTCATAGGCATCAGGTCCACCAATAAGAGCACCAGTAAGGAGATTAGGATCACTCACCTTTCTACTATATCAGGTAGCATAGCCTGCCTGGCAGCTAACAAAACTAGGATTAACCTTAAACGAGACAATTGAGGAACCTCTGTGCTGTACTTGTCTTGGGTTATTGTTTCCATATCCCACAATGTAACTTGTTGCTATCGGGTTGTCACCAAGAATGTACTCCACCTAGAACAATATCAAACATGATGATTAGTTCACCAAGAACACATTGCTAGTTGCATGCTTCAATTTATGATGAATCGTCATAATACAGGTTAGTAGCACTCTATCAAAGTTAAAATCTTTACCTAAGACTTAGAGAATGAGAAAAGCTCATTTGGAGAAATAGAACCAGAAGAAAACTTGAGGTATTTGCCAGCAGAGACCGAATAGTCAGAATAAGTAGTTGCAAGGAATGCAGCACTAGTAACAAAATACATATTGTTCCATCTTTTCCTATAGATGGGACCTCCAGGACTTTTCTAGGTATTTATGTCACCCTGTGCAAGACATGAACACATAAAGTTCTTTGCTTTCTGCTGGTACTTCTGAAATACAGGTGCATTATGACCAGCTTTACTAGACATCAAGAACTGCCAACACATAATACCAATTATTTTATCATTGCGACTTCTAATAAGATAATTGTTCATTTCTAGTATGTTTTAATGTTCTTTCTGTGTATATATGGAGTTTTACTGTTTGTATAAATTTATGTAGTATTATTTGAGTTGCATTGACTCATCTTTCTTCAACAACATTTCTGGGTTTTATGGGTATTTCTGTCACCCTGTGCAATACATGAACACATAAAGTTCTTTATTTTCTGCTGGTACTTCTCACATATAGGTGCATTATGACCACTTTTACTAGACATCAAGAACTGCCAACACGTAATACCAATTATTTTATCAATGCGACTTCTGATAAGATAATTGTTCATTTCTAGTATGTTTTAATGTTGTTTCTGTGTATATATGGAGTTTTACTGTTTCTACAAGTTTATGTAGTATTATTTGAGTTGCATTGAGTCATCTTCCTTTAACAACATTTCTGGATTTTCTTGGTATTTCTGTCACCCTGTGCAAGACATGAACACATAAAGTTCTTTTCTTTCTGCTGGTACTTCTCAAATACAGGTGCATTATGACCAACTTTACTAGACATCAAGAACTGCCAACACATAATATACCAATTATTTTATCATTGCGACTTCTAATAAGATAATTGTTCATTTCTAGTATGTTTTATTGTTGTTTCTGTGTATATATGGAGTTTTACTGTTTGTACAAGTTTATGTCGTATTATTTGAGTTGCATTGAGTCATTTTCCTTCAACAACATTTTTGGAGTACGCGTGAAATCAGTCTTTGACTTTTGACGCCTTCTCACTAATTTCTCAAACCATCTATCATAACCATTGTCTCTGGTGTCCTGTGTTAATAGATGAGTTGCAGGAACTCCATTCTCTGACATAAAACCGTTAGCTACACTTTTATATTTTCATTGAAGACTAATACCTCCTTAGTATTACAAATACAAGTCTGATCCTCTTGCTCTATGTCTTGTTGTATTTCTATAGATAATAAGGTATCGAATTGAGTTTCCTTTGTACTTGTTGGACCACCAAATATCTCCCAATCTTTGGCATTGGCAGCCATCGCAAACACACAACTTGTGATTTCAGGAACACCACCTCTTCGTCTTGCAATCTGGATCATCCAATTCACTTCAGTTTCCTTGTCTTTTATTTGTCTTCTATGCCCCAACCATTGTAGCATACAATTCCATATCTTATTGTTCACACTACAATCAAAGAATAAATGCGAGAATGTTTCTAAGTGTTGGCTACAAAAGACACAATCAGGGAGGACAGTGATTCCAAATTTCTGCAATCTCTCAACTGTTACTAGTCATTTCTGTATAGCCAACAATAGAATGAATTTATATCTAGGATGTATCTTTGGATGTAAATCAAGATGTTTCCAGGCTACTTTGGGATGAACAAGCATTAAATTTACATACATCTTACGGATTGAAAATATATCCCCAAGTTGGGCTTTAACAAGTTGTTGTTGAATTGTCCCATGGCTTCGTATTCTGTTTATTAACTGATCTCTAGATTCCAGTACCTTCCTCACAACCCAGGAACGTATCTTTGTATGTTTGTATCTTTGTCCCAACACAAGATGTTTGTTTTGTTGAAGAAATCATATATCTTCCTTATTTTATTTTCCTTCTGGAAAAATTGGCACACTTATGTATTCAATGAAATGTTAAGTTTTGTATTTCGTAAAGTATCAAAATAATCAATTTAATGTTTTTTCTCAGGCTAATATGATCAAGAAAACTGGAACTACCGTAGTTTGCACAAATAAAAAGAAGTGGGTATGTTTGAAAAAACTACAAGATTTTTCTTTTCTTTCAAAAGAAGAAAAATTTCATGTATATAATTACTGCTTTTGCATCAATTCCTTAATGTGTTTGTTTTTTGAAAAATTCAATTATTCATTTTTGATATCTCAATTTGTTCTAGTTCACTAGGATCTAATTTCTATTATTATATAGTTATCAATTTTCTTATGTGCATATCTTGTGCAGAATTTTCAAGTAAATAGAGGTCAAGTATCGACTTCAACATGCTCGACTTTTGGATTGATGATTTCATAAAGATTTATTGCAAATTTATTGGAGATTTTAATTCCATTTGAATTAGGAGTTAATTAGTTGGTTTTATGTTGAGATTATTACATTTAGTTAGATTTCAATTTTACTTGAGATAGAAATCATAATTTTTTTTGACATTTTTTACTTTTACAGAAAACCTATTATATTGCTATTTTGTTCTTTGATTATAATATTAGAAAATATTTGCTTTATATAATATTTCTTGCTTATCAAGATTGTTTGTATATATTTGTGTCTTGAGAAAAACTATATATAGATTTTTCTGGGATGTTTAAGAAGCTTGGTAGCGACATTAGAATATTAATATGATATTTAGCAAAATATAAAATAATGTCACCAATGTTTATGACATTCAATAATAGCATTTGTTGACATTAACTAAAGTGTCGGAAATTTCAATGTGACATTTTATAAATGTCACAAGTGTCTTCAAATTTGTTTTACCAACATTTAATTTAAATGTCAGAAAGTGTAAGTGACATTTCATAAATGTCAAAAAAATAAATGTCATATCTCAGATCGACATTTACTTAAATGTCATATATTGCATACCGATATTTACGTAAATGTCCAAAATAAATGTCATATATCTCATACCAACATTTATCTAATTATCGAAAATAAATGTCATATATATCTCACACTGACATTTACCTAAATGTCGAAAATAAATGTCATATATCTCATAATGACATTTACCTAAATGTCAAAAATAAATGTCATTTATCTCATACTGACATTCACCTAAATGTCAAAAATAAATGTCATATATTTTTTATCGACATTCACATAAATGTCAAAAAATAAATGTCGTAATAATCTTATCAACATTTACATATATGTTGCAAAGCAAATGACGCAAATTCTTTTCAACATTTACCTAAATGTCACAAAATAAATACCACAAATTCTTCCCGACAATTACCTAAATGTCGGAAAAATTCTCGACACTAAAATTTACGATATTTGGTCCAAATGTAAAATAAATGTCAGTAAACAAATTTTTGACATTTAAATATCATAATATGACACTTAGAAAATGTCGTTGTCTCCACTTTCTTGTAGTGTCAACACTTTCTTGCACCATGCTTTGGCATCGTCGTGCTCTGGATCATTGGGCGATATAGTACTGCTTAGCAGACCTTCTCGGCGATGCGCCTACTGCTCCCTTTTTCCGCCGACTTGATCCTTTCCTTCAAGGCTCAACACACTTGAACAAAAGGCGAAGTGAGACCCTTCGGCGATTCGTCAAGTGGACTCGGCGATCCTCAGGTCTTCATTTTCTTATTCTTTTTAGCCTTTTCGTTCCTTTTTGCGAAGTAGTGTCCATGTATTCCTTCAAATTTCAAATACCTGAAACTTAAAGGATTTCATTTGATATTGAGATAAAATAAGCATTTAAGGACACAATTTCTATCAAAATAAAGCCCTAAATGAGTCCAATTTGTGGACTCATCAAACATCAACAAGCATAAAAATTAAGAGCAGCCCACACCTTTATCCATTCACTCTCTCGAGATAAATATGTGGAATTGGGTTTGGGATTTACTCTCTTGAGCTAAATCCAGATCAACCCAATACCTACAAACCATCAATAAATAACCTTAGTTCTAATACCTCTCTCTCTCGCAAGCCTAGAATACAAAAATAGAACTGCATTTGCAACTAAAATTCTTAAATTAAACCACAATTAATGATTAAACTCACTTTTCAATGGCATTTAAACTAACAATTAGCAATATCCATAAACTAATTAAGCCCTTAATCACATGATCACACCCCAAGAATTGGGGTTTTAGCTAAACATTATAAAAAGGTAAAAACAGTTACCAAATTGACTGTCCATCAACTGGGTAAGAGTGATTTTGTCTTTACAATGCTCATATTCGATTAATCTTAGAAACCCACTTCCAAATTCTCAAAAGTGAACTTCTTTGATCCTTCAAAGCTAAGGAAAACGGTCTAAAAACTCTCAAAGATGTCTAGATTATCCAATGATTGTAAAAAAGATCATCAAAAGATACTAAACAAAGTGTTCAAAATATTATTTATAGTCTCCAAAAATGTGCTATGAATAGGCATTTGGTGAAGTAAGTCGGTCTCGCTGAACCACTCGGTGAGACGCCCTTTGATCTTTTCCATCACTTTTTCGCCTTGTAAATCAGCATCCTTAGGTTCTGTAACTTCAGGTGATCTATCACTGCTTTACGGAACTGCTAGGCGATTCACCGACTACTCCTTTATGTCGCTGACTTGGTTTCTTCCCTTAGGGCTGGCACACTGGAACTTTAGGCGGTGGAACTAATCGTTCGGCGATTTGCCAAACGCTCTTGGCGATCACCAGTCTTCCCTTTCTTAAATTCTTCAGTTTGTTTTGTTCCTTTTTGCATCTTAGTATCCTTGCTTTGTTTCTCAATCCATATACCTGAAAATCAAGGATTTTTCATCGGTTATGGCACAAATGAAGCATTTGAAGACACAAAATCTATCTAAATAAAGCCCAAAATAAGTCCAAATCTCAAACTCATCACTACACCCAACACAAGCTTACTCATCCTTGCCCTAAAGTAAACAACCATAGTCGGAGCATACTAAGCCAATTGACTAAACTTCAAATCATACTCTTTTAGACTCGTATTGCTTTGATGGAGGTTAGTAAACTCAAGAACTTTCGATTCTCTCATTTCAAGAAAAAATATATGATCAATAAAAACTCCCTTAAATTTCTCCTAATAAAGACGACCCATATCAACTTCCCTAGTAATTTTCCATTGTTCTAACCACACTTGAGAAACACCCTTGAGTTGATTAGTGGTAAACTCCACCTTTTAAACCATAGAAAACCCCATTATACCTACTCTCTTATTAAACTCATCAATGAACTCTTTAGGATCGTGATCAACCTTAGAACCATGGAATTCCCAAGGATTCATTCTACTGAAATCCCTTATCTTTGCCACCGTCGTATCCACATTTGGGTTCATGGGAGAGTTAGCTTTTTTATTGGCTTAGGCCATCATTACTTGAGCCAATATTTGGAAAGCGGCTTGAAATTCTGCTTAAGTCACTTGCTCAGCCAAAGGATCAATCGAAACATGAGGAACCTCGGGCTCAACATTTTTGTTACCGATATTCCTTCACACATAAGTTCTTCGAGGGGCCATATCATGAAAAGGATCCAGTACAATTTATGGGAAGGATCTTTATAGAGATAGTCTCTATGGAACGACTTTAGAGTAATTAATGAAGTAAAGTTTCGTAAACACATTGTAGCGTCATATTCATAAATGTTGTGCGCTTAACACTTGTGAATAAGACTCTACTCAACGCGGCTTATCAAACATCCTAGAACCTTTCCTAAAACCTTGTGCTCTGAATACCAAGTTTTTCATGATCCAAAGTACACACTAAACGACATGGGGTATAATATCTAAATAGGCCCTACACAAGTTGCTAGAAATACTTATACACACTATTGTAAACAAAAGTAGAGAATATCATTTTAAGAAAATATTTTGACATTTTCAAGTGAAAGTATAACATAGTCTTGACAATCCATCTATTACACCAGATGGAGTGATCGATATATAACCCATACACCACATACAACATCTGAAACATAAAGACATATGAAAATGAATAAAGGTGACATGGTGGTCGGAGCATGAGGACTCAATAAGTCTTCAATTTTCTAGGTGCACACTAGCCACAAATTGAGGGAGAGGAATCATCAAGCCCAACATTAGTGAAACAATATATGCACAAATATGCATTAGTACATGGAATGCACAAAGTATGAGAAATATGCATGCAAATGTGAAAGATGATCATAAGGGGACATAATTGAAAACATGATATGCATTGACAAAACTAAAATAGTAAAAACCTTGGAAGAGAATCATAACCATGAACATGGTCGATGCATTTTGAAATCATCTTCATAAAACTTTTGAAGGTAAATCATTTTTTTTGTGGGATATTAGATTTTACCGACAATAGAACATGCGAGCTATACATGGATTCCAGTATAAACCCAACATTGAGAAGGGAGAGTCTACTTGCGAAGTAAGAACTCTGTATCATATCATATGACATATGTGGATATACTAGCTATGGAATTTAAGAGAATCCTATGAGTGTCACGACCCAAGCCTACACCCCGGATGTGACACGTCGTATAAGACTCCGAAAAGTCTCATAGAATGTCATCACATAAGATAATAGAAATAGTGTGGAATTTAAAAATTTTCTTCAAATCCATACAATCGAAAACATCATTTAAAATAGCGGAAGTCTACTTGTCTCACATGGCCATCTAATACATTTGAATCAAAACTAGGGTCACGACCCTTCCAATAGAAAGTCTAGTAAATGTCTAGTACAATGAAGATGTGAAATGATAATAAAACACTTTTCCTCGGATACATGAGGACATGCCATAAACTTGATGAATAGTCAACTCAAGTTTGAACTATAAGAAATCAACTCAATTGCCGGAACCTGCACTTTGTAGAAAAAAGGTAGAAATATGGTTAAGCACAAAAAAATGTACTAAGTGTGATAGCCATGAAAAAACCATGCTTAAAAAGGATATTGTGGTTGAAAACCATGCTATATGCCAATTTTGAGAAAACATCATGAACTTTAGCAAAAGGTATAAGATACAAGTATAGCCATCATATAAGCAATTACATCACATTAGAACATTCACCTTAAGTAACCCTAAGCTATACTTGAGCAATGTATGAATAGCATCCCATACTACTATTCCCACCAAGTACCACATTGAGGTCACCTTAGATGAACTTACCATTTTTCATACTTATCTTTAATCAATACTCATACATAAGGAATACATACATTTCATAAGTAGTGCCAAGCAAAGTAACTCATAATACAATCCAAGTAAAGCATGCATCATTACATTAAACATTTAGCTCAACATTCTTCTGAGCTTCATTAAGAGCACATTCATTCATTAGACATTAAAACATTGGAGAATCACACCATAGACCTCTCAAAGCCTACTCGGGCAATTGCATGGATGGCATCCCATACTTCCACCCACACTTTATAGAACTTCTCAAGTAACTATAGCACGTTTATCACATGATGTGAATAAGCATTAACCGATATAGACCATGTGAGCTTGACATGGAATCCGGTGTCATACACCAACACCGTGAAGAGGTGGTCTACTTGCCTAAGGTAGAACCAATAACATTTTATCTTAGGTGGATCCACTAGCTAATAACCTATTCGGGCACATATTTATGGGATAAGAAAGATGTTCATTGAAACTCAAGTCTAACGTGGGGAGCGCTTCCATCTTACCATATCCACTCTGTGCTTAGCCTGCATTCCCATAGAGTAGTTCATTCACATTAACATTACTGTAGAGGAATGCCATTGGCCTATAGAACCAAGATATATTATTACACATGAAAGGAATGCCATAAGCCTATCGATTCATGGTACATTATTAGGATAGCTCATTGAATCATCATGAAATGAATGCCATAAGCCTATCGATTAGAGATTCATCATTACATTAATTTACTTAGTCTTTGGGAAAGGAATTCCACTGGCCTATCGATTCAAGATTGATCATTACATTAGCTCATTGGCTCATTATGAAAGGAATGCCATATGCCTATCGATTCAAGACATAATCTTAGAACACTTCATTCGTCTTTTATGAAAGGAATGACATTATCCTATCCATTCATGTGCATTAAGTCAAGATACATTAGTTACACAAGAATATGATGTCTAAGCCTACCAATTGAAGGTACATCATTTAACATTACTTTCATTTACACAAGAAAATGATGCCCTAAGCCTACCAATGCAATATGTAACATGACATGAGAAACCTGCACATTCTATCATCATCATTCATAAGTTTTAATTGATACTAAGCTTTCAATAATAACATAATTGCATTCTAGACCTGATCATAATACTTTCATTGAAATCATAAATCATTTACATAACATCATGATCATATATCAACCTTCATGAAATTGCCCTCCAAGGCTATGAATCAATCTCAACCCAAACATCTAGAATACTACATTAGATAAGGGGAATATCACAATCCAATAACTAAATCAATATAGACATAAACAATTCAACACGCTTCCATAATCAATCAACCAAATCACAAACTCACAATTTAGTATTTTGAGGGAATCATGGGTTCATGGTGAAAATTCATCATAATTCATCATTAATTCATCAATTCCACCATAATTCTTCATATATAAGCCTTTGCAAATGTTTTGAAATTGAACCCATGCATAGATTGAAACCCCAACTTTATGGGGAAATTTGGAAACTTGAAATCATGTTTTTAGGGGACTCCTTGGGTGGAAACTAACCAAGGATGAAAACTATCATACCTCAATGGAATAAAATCCAAGAAATTGAAGAGAAAAGATGAAATCTTGAGCTCCAAACCTTGACTTCTTCTTCTCCATTGGTGGTTTCTAGAGGGAGAATTATTTGGAGAGGGGTGGTTCTTATTTTTGTATTTTGGAGATAATGAATTGTAAAGGGTATTTTAATATTTTCAAAATCATTAAATAACTCTAATTAATCAAAATAAACCGACCCCTTACTAATTCAACCACCCTAGGAATTTACAACATAGCCCCTCACTTGGCCGAGATTGGGCAGTCTATGATGAGTCCATAAATTTGACTCATTTAGGGCTTTATTTTAATGGAAATAGTGTCCTCGAATGCTTCTTTTATCTCAATAACTGATTAGAATATTGAAGTTTCATGTATTTAAAGTTTTAGTTGAAGCATGGACACTTAGGCGCAAAACGGAGCAAATAGGGCTGAAAAGAACAAGAAATAGAGTCCTGCGAATCGCCGAGTTTAACTTGGCGAGTCGCCGAAATGACATGAACCGCCCATCGTTCCAGTACGCGAAGCCTTGAAGAAAGTGGATCAAAAGGCGAGGAAAGGAGTAGTCGGCGAGTCGCCGATCAGTTCCGCGAAGCAGTACTATACCGCCCAATGATCCATAATGAAAAATTGCAAAAGGCAAGACACTGATGGCGATGAGCTGACCAAAAGGCGGATCGCCGAGTTCATCGGCGATCATGACTAATATCGCCGAACAATCCTCCGTAGCACAATCTGTGAAAACTATAAATACTACTTAGAATTTTAGAAGAGCGAAGGGTGAAAACAATTTTAATATAGTAATTTTTCACTTTAGAAAATATTCTAGCTTATATTTTTCTCTCAAGTTTGCAGAGGGTTGTGTGGAGACTTGAAGAAAGGAGCTCTTCTTCCCCAAGTTGGAAGTGGGTCTTCTCTATTCACTTTCCTTTTCTTAATTTAAGGTTTCATTTCTTATACCCAGTTGAACTCATTATCATGTTAGGTATAATTTCTAATTTCTTGATGTGTGGCTAAAAACCCCATTCTTGGGGTATAATTTAGCAAATATGGGTTAATATTCTTGTTGGGTCTTGCTTGCTGATGGGTTAGATGTATTATAATGGTGATTTCACCTAGTGGTTTTGGTTTAATCTAAAGGGTTTGTAGTTGCAAATACAAAGATACCTATGTGTTTTTGGCTTGCCCGAAAGGGAGGTTGCGAAACCAAAACCACTAGACCGATGGCCTAAGGAGTGGGTCGACATGAGGTTCAGCCCAAGAGGGAACTTATTTCCATTTAAAGCTTAGCCTAGTCACTATTATTTTGCAAATCTCCAATCGAAAGCATGTACCCAACAATTTATCTCAACTTGTATTGCGGTTACATCTGAAGAACTTTTCCCCATACTTGATTTTCTTGTTCATATTGTTGGTTTAGTACTAGTTACAAAAAACCCCTTTGATATTTGATACTTTGGTGTCACCGCCTTTAATTTACAATGTCTTTTATCGCAAATGTCTTTTACTACGACTAATTTGAATGAAATTTTAATTGGTTATTAATTCTCAAAACCACTCTCTTGGGACACGACCCCAACCCTCAATTGGGTTACTATATTATCGACGATCGTAGACACTCGTATCGTATGATAGTATCATTGGTCACGATAGGCATCAAAATGGCGCCGCTGCCGGAGAGTGGTGTTATTTGAGAATTTTTAATTCACTAGAATTTCCGTCTTATTAATCATAGATTATTAATTTTAATCTTAGTTTTGTTTTTCTTTGAGTTTTTGATTGTATGTAATCCCAAGGATCATTGGCAGAAATTTTTGTTTTCCCTAGTTTTAGCTTTACTAATCTTAGTTGTAGTCTAGCTTTGCTTGTTTGAACATCACAACAGGGAACAAATGATGGATGATCATTATGGATACCACATGAATCATCCTCTGCTGAAACTATTGAACCTCAGGGACAATCTCTTAACATTCAAATAGGTAGGGGATGAAACAATTCAGGACATGTGGCTGAAGTTTCAAGCCGTGCTGCAACCAGGCCCATCTCATTGGATTACTGGTAAGGCACTATTAGAGTGCTTCTGTAGGGGTCTTGGACCCAAGAATAAAAGCTTAGCTGATCAGATTTGCGAGGGAGGCATGCTATACCAACCCTATGAAGTAGTCGAAAAACTCCTTGATGGCATGATAGCAACCAACAAAAAAGATTAAAAAGAACCAGGAGTGGGAAGCACTAATTACCCAGTTGGATGATCTATCCAACCGAGTCACAAAATTAGAAGTACAAACCACGGGTAAAGGAAAGCCCCTCTCCCACCGTGAGTGTAATCATGGGAAGAAGCAAGGAGATGAAGCTCCTTCACTCATTCAAAAGAAAATGGAGGCACATGAGGAGATGTTGAATGAGATAAAGGAAAATATCGCAATGTAAATGAAGCATCAACCTCTCACTCCATGACCATTCAGCTGCAGAATGCTCAAATCGGCCATTTGATATAAGGCCATTACACACCATTCGCCGAAGACTCATCTAATGACAACATGGGTGACTCCGAAGATGAAGAATAGTTGCTAATTTACGTCGTGAACTAAGGCGTTGATTGGGAGGCAACCCAAAACCATTTACATGCTTTTTAATTTTCTCAATAAAATAATAGTGTTTTGTTCGTACAGGTTGAAGCTAGAGAAGTTCTTAAAAAGATGTATGAAAGTGAGCAACAGGTTCAGTTGGCCGACAAGTTCGGTAAATTAAATTTCTTCCGCGGACTGACCGAAGGTATCCCTAGATGGACTCCTGTAAAGCTCAGTGGTCTAGAAAAAAACTACTGGTGCATCGCCAACCATGTTGGTGATCTTGACAGAGACCGCTGTTGGGATCCCTACATAAACTAAAGGTTCTGCTAACTTCGGCGAGGAAATTAGACATTCGGTGTGTCGTCGAATGAATAGGCAAACTTCACTCACATCATTGAACAGGCGGGAACTAGATGATTTTTGCAGGCCGCAAGTTAGAAAGTCCTATTTCACTCACTTTCTCTCGTTTCTTTATCCAACCAAACTCACACCTGCATCATATTTTTATATTTCTTGCACCTTTGGAATATTGTGGTTCATTGATTTGTGCGCGGATTTGGATCGCATTGCTGCCTAGCACTTCATTAGTATCTGATTCGGCACTAAAGGTTGGTGATTCATACCCCATTTTTAATTTAGTAAAATCGTACTCATTTGCATAGTGTTGATATTGTCACGCCCCGAGACTACCCCCGACCTAGGACCACAAGTGATCCCAAGCTAACCCTGCTGGCATGATCATGAGCATAATAAAGATAATAAACTTATGCGGAAGCTAAATCATAAATAAAATGAAAAGATGGGGAATACCCATATACTATAACTGAGATATATGAAAACTGATGAGTTTAATACAAAGAAGTTATTAACTCAAAACTAAGCTGAATCTAACTATGTCTGAAATAAGCCTCTAAACTGACTAGAAATGTTGGGACATGCCCCAACTAGAACTAGCAAAAATTGAAACTAAAAG
>JAJOOO010017864.1:0-13444 GCA_029582685.1 Solanum piurae
TTTTCTAACCTAACCAAAACTTATATAGGAAAGAATTGTTAAATGGGCTCAATTCTTGGGCTTCTGATTGTGGCCCAAAATTATCGATCAATTAAAATGTCTGTATTTGAATAATTTTTTAGACTGAGCAAAATATCATAAATGAGTATTAACAAATATAACTAATAAAATCAATATTAAAAATATAATAAACGTAACTAATGACATGTAAAAAATGCAATTTTAAAATTAATTAATAAAAAAGAATCCTAAATTTTGATAAATAAGGATAGTTATCGATAAACTTATTCAAAATTATAAAAAATGTATTTTAAACTATTAAATAAATAAAACTTAAAAGTTACGAATTTTGAAAATGTTAGGCCAAAATTGGGTGTCAACAAGGATTACTTAGAATCTATTAGGACTAAGTTGTAAATAATAGAAGTTAGCACTGTTAGTTAGTAGAGTATAAAAGTTGTTATAAAGTTAGTTAGTGAGGTAGTTAGATGAGCACTGTATATAACAGTATCTGCAACTCTATATTTTGGGAGTTTTTGAGCATAATAATACTTTCACAATAAACTTCATCTTCTCTGTTCTCCCTTAGCTTGAATCAGTTTACAACTTCTCCAATGGAGAAATCTAACATGGTATCAAAGCCACTGGATCTCTGAATCTCGTGGACATAACAGCCATGGCAACTGTCGATGATGAGTTGCCAGAGAAGCTAGGCCACAATCATCCTCTATTTCTCAGTTCAATTGATAATTCTGGTGCTACACTCATCTCGATTCAGCTAACGGGAACAGAAAACTTCTCAGTATGGAGTCGTGCCATAAGAATTGCAATTCTAGGTCAGAACAAGCTAGGATTCATTGACGGGACTTGCTTGAAGGAAGCCTATGGTCCTAATCTAACTTCACTATGGGAACGGTGCAACACCATTGTACTCTCATGGATTATGAACTGTGTATCCAAGGAACTGCTTGGAGGGATAGTTTACTCAACAAATGCAGCAGCTGTATGGAGTGATCTCAAGGAGAGATATGATAAAGTGGATGGATCTCGGATTTTTCAACTACACAAAGAAATTGCCTCAGTAAGTCAAGGTACCAACTCAATCTCTGTTTACTTTGCTCGTTTGAGAGATCTCTGGGTCGAATTTGATAGCATCACCCCTGTGCCTGGGTGCGATTGTGCCAAATCAAGAGATTTTGTTCTATTTATGGATAATAAAAAACTGTTACAATTCCTTATGGGCCTGAATGAGTCATATGAACAAGCTAGAGATCAGATCCTTATGATGGTTCCATTACCAACACTAAACAAAGCCTACTCTATGTTAATTGAACGAGAAAGTCAAAGATCTATCTCACAATCACACAATTCTGGCAGTCAACCTGAGATGACTGCACCTGCCTCCATTAGAACTGGTTGTAATCCTATAAATAGACTGAAGAAACCTTTCTATCCTTATCGTTATGATCCAAATGTGATTTGTGATTATTGCAAGCGCAAGGGTCACACTAAGGCAATATGTTTTCAATTGGTTAGGTATCCTCCTAATTTTGAAAGAAGAAGAAGGGAGAATCAGTCTAATCAATAAGCAGATAAGGGTATTATCACACTAAGAGAGGTGGGAACTTTCATACTGAGAGAGGTGGTAACTCTGCTCACAATATTGTTAATAATCCAGTGAAGTATTCAGATCATGCACATGTACCTAACTTTCCAGGGAATATAGACTATAGCAAAGGTATGGAAGTCATACATGAGCAATATAATCAGATCTTGCATATGCTTGGGAAATCTAATCTGCAGGGAGGCTTAGACATGGCCACTAGCTCACATGGTCAAAACACAGGCAGTGCTAATTCCATTCAGGGTTCTTCCTCAACCAACACAACAGGTAATACCAACAATCTCACAATAGGTAATCATGATTGGATAGTGGATTCTGGGGCTACCAATCATATGACCTATAATTCAAATATTCTTGTACAAAAGAAACCTCTCTCACCTAGCACTCCTAATCAAGTACACCTACCTACTGGAGACACAACTACTGTTACTCATTCAGGGTCTTGTAGCATCACAAAGCATGACAATGTCAATAATGTACTGGTCATACCTGCATTCAAAACCAATCTTTTGTCTGTCTCAAAGCTTACTAAAGATCTTCAGTGTTCAGTTTCCTTCTTTCCTGATTTCTTTGTTTTTCAGGACCTTTACAATGGGCAGGTGAAGGTGATTGGTAGAGAGTCTGATGGTCTCTACTTTCTTCCTGCTCCTCACAATCTCAGTAAAGCCTCTTCTAATCACATACATTCCTTCAGTACACAGGAAGATAATCACTCAGTAGACTCTCAAGTCATGTTGTGGCATTAAAGACTGGGGCACACCTCTCCCAATGTCCTAGCACATATCATCCCTACTTCCACTACACATAGCTCAGTAGAAGTTAAAAACTGTACCATTTGCCCCTTAGCCAAACAACATAGATTACCATTTCCTCATAGCACTTCTGTTTTATCGTTGCCATTTCAATTGTTACATATTGATGTTTGGGGTCCATTCAAATTTCCTACACATGATGGGAATAGATTCTTTGTGACTATTGTGGATGATTGTACAAGAATGTTGTGGTTATTCTTAATAAAACTGAAAAGTGATGTTTGTGTAATTCTGAAAAATTTCTTTATTTTAGTTCATACACAGTTTGGAGTGGTAGTGAAGTCTATCAGAACAGACAATGGTACTGAATTTGTCAATGCTGAGTGTCACAAGTTACTCACTTCCTTAGGCATTGTACATCAAAGAACTTGTATCCATACCCCTCAGCAAAATGGTGTTGCTGAGAGAAAACACAAACATATTTTAGAAGTGGCAAGGGCCATCAAGTTTCAAGGATACATT
This sequence comes from Solanum piurae, assembly GCA_029582685.1. NCBI lineage: Eukaryota > Viridiplantae > Streptophyta > Magnoliopsida > Solanales > Solanaceae > Solanum > Solanum piurae. The sequence goes on from JAJOOO010017864.1 coordinate 2,899, forward strand.
CCTCTTAGATTTTGGGGACATTGTATTTTAAGTGCTGCGTATATTATCAACAGATTGCCTAGTCCAGTTCTGAATGGAAGATCACCATATGAGGTATTTCATAAATGCAAACCTTCCCTGCAGCATCTCAGAATCATTGGTAGTTTATGTTTTGCCAAGAATATGCATATCAGTGATAAATTTCAGCCCAGAAGTATTGTTGCTATTCATGTGGGATATAGTGATCAGACTAAAGGTTACATTCTTTATGACTTGAAAGCCAAACATTTTTTTCTCAGTAGAGATGTTGTCTTCAAGGAATCTGTCTTTCCATTTTCCCTTCCACCATCAACTACATGGAAGTTATTTTCTACAACTGTTGATCATGTAGATGATGATCATTGCACTACTTCTGATTCTGATCCTCCCACAGTACCTATGGTTCCCTCTTCCACATCATCACCTCCTGTTCAACGAAGGTCTCAAAGAACTAGCACTGTACCACTATGGATGAAGGATTATGTAGCAGTTGCACAACAGAGTCCTTCCACCTCTAAGCCTATATACTCTATTGATCAGTACATTGGCTATGATAGGTTGACAGCTCCTTATCAGTCTTATATTTCTTCTTTTGGAGCTGATATTGAACCATCAAGCTTTGAAACAGCTTGTAGAGATCCCAGATGGGTCGAGGCAATGCAAGCTGAGATCACAGCCTTAGAATCAAACAACACCTGGCAAGTTGTTCCACTGCCTTCTGGCAAATCAGCTATTGGATCCAAATGGATCTTTAAAATTAAGTACCAGGCCAGTGGGGAGGTTGAGAGGTTCAAAGCCAGACTGGTTGTTAAGGATTTTAATCAGAGGGAAGGGTTGGACTATCAGGAGACTTTCTCTCCCGTTGTTAAGATGGTGACTGTTAGAAGTGTCTTAGCACTAGCTGCATCAAGCAATTGGCATGTACACCAGATGGATGTGTACAATGCTTTCCTACAAGGAGACTTACAGAATGAAGTCTATATGACTCTTCCACAGGGCTTCAAAATTCCTCAGGGATTTAATGGGCCGGGGGAGAAACCAGTGTGTAGGCTCATCAAATCCCTTTATGGATTGAAGCAGGCTTCTAGACAATGGAATGTAAAACTCACTGAAGCACTCATCAGATTGGGATTTATATAGAGTTATCTTGATTATTCTTTATTCACAAAAAGAGTTGGTGCAACCCGAGTGATAATCTTGGTGTATGTTGATGATATGATGGTCACTGGTAATGATATCAACCTCATTCAAGAGACTAAAAGGACTTTACAAGATACTTTCAAGATAAAAGATCTTAGAGATCTCAAGTATTTCCTAGGGATTGAATTTGCCAGGTCTCAAAAGGGCATTGTTATACATCAGAGAAAGTACACTCTTGAGATCATTTCTGAAGCTGGACTTAGTGCTGCAAAACCAGCCACTACACCACTTGATCCCTATGTACAATTGACCACAAAAGAGTATGATGAAGTAAATGATAGAGGTAATACTGACAGCTTGCTGAAGGATCCTAGTGTATACAGAAGACTGATAGGGAAGCTGTTGTACTTAACAGTCACCAGGCCAGACATCTCCTTTGCTATTCAGACACTAAGTCAGTTTCTACAACTACCTAAACAGTCTCATCTTAATGCTGCACTAAGAGTGGTAAGGTACATAAAGGGACAAGCAGGACTGGGAATTTTGTTGTCCAACACAGATAACAAACAACTACAAGTATACTGTGATTCAGATTGGGCTACATGTCCACATACCAGAAGGTCAGTGACTGGATTCCTAGTCAAACTAGGAGATTCTCTCATTTCATGGAAATCTAAAAAGCAAGGAACTGTCTCCAGAAGTTCAGCTGAAGCTGAGTACAGGAGTATGGCTACTTCAGTAGCTGAGATAGTATGGATAGTTGGACTGTTCAAAGAGCTGGGAGCAGAAATTAAAACACCAGTTATCATTCACAGTGATAGCAAATCAGCAATACAGATAGCAACAAATCCAGTGCATCATGAAAGAACAAAACACATAGAGTTGGATTGTCATTTCATAAGGGAAAAGATACATCAAGGAATGATTGAAACAAGACACTTAAATACCAAAGAACAAATAGCTGATCTACTTACAAAGGGGCTAAGCAGGACTCAACATGAATACTTACTGTCCAAGTTTGGAGTATTGAACTTATATATACCCTCAAACTTGAGGGGGAGTATTGGAGAAAGGATTACTTAGAATCTATTAGGACTAAGTTGTAAATAATAGAAGTTAGCACTGTTAGTTAGTAGAGTATAAAAGTTGTTATAAAGTTAGTTAGTGAGGTAGTTAGATGAGCACTGTATATAACAGTATCTGCAACTCTGTATTTTGGGAGTTTTTTAGCATAATAATACTTTCACAATAAACTTCATCTTCTCTGTTCTCCCTTAGCTTGAATCAGTTTACAACTTCTCCAATGGAGAAATCTAACAATACGAGACTTTTACTGTATCACGTGCTTAAACAACTTTTTACTTGATACAATATTATATTATAACTAGAGAACTTATCCGTGCTTCGCACGAAATAAAAAAAATTACACCACTCGTTTGGTCATAAGAAATTATAAATTAAATTTCTTTTTGAAAGTTTTTACTTTATTTAAATATTAATTTGACCATGAAAATTCGAATTGAACTTTATTTATATTTTGTTTTAAGCAAATATAAAAAAAATTATGTATAAAATTAGCTTTTTGACTATATATTTGTCCACCCAAGTTATTTATATTTAGTCTTTGTTACTCAAGAAATAATTAAATGAAAATATGATATCAAAAATTTCTCAAAAACACACACTTTATTATATCACTCAAAAAAGAATATAAACTAAACAAACTTTCATCAATTTTCTACTCATGCATTTTGGGTAGGTTTACTTTTTCTGTCCATCGCATTGGACATAAAGATAATTTAATCCATTGCCAATTTTTTCTTCAACTAAATGAATCAAAGACAAACTGAAAAAAGAAAATAAAAATAAAGTACTTGAAAAGTGTTATATTTTTGAAACTCCGATAGATTTTTCACACTATTACATATTTATACTACTTCTAAAACAACCAAAAAAGAAAGAAGTGGGCAATTATTACCTTGAAAATGCAGCTTCATAACCAAAATAATATTTAACAGCAGAAGTCTTCACGTAGATTTTTGTCTCTTTGAATTCGTTTGTAACAAATCTCATACTTATCAGGAGACAATGAGTTTTTATCGTATATAATTACATTGAACAATTACAAAGTATTAATACATCTTTTCTAGTCTAGAAGGTAAATGCAATTAGATGTGACTATTCAAGAATCAAAACATATTTCAAATTAAGCTAAAGAAGTAATAATATAAGTAAGAAAGTAGACAAAAAATATAGAAGGATAAGATAAAAGGGTTTTCTTATTCTTCCAAGTATATTCAAGTGTTTCTCAAATCTTCAAGTGCATAATATAATCCCTCAAGACCTCTATTTATATTGTTACATAAAGACATATAAAGAGATAACAATAAACATGACATTAATTCTTGAGATTAATGTGGGAAAGCTTAAGGGTTGTGGAAGATAAAAGAGGAAGTGGTGGAGGTGTGAGTTTATTACACATAATGGTGGAATTACTTCTTGAAATTATGGACATCTATATTAATATGACATATTTACAATAAAACATTAAGTATTCAATAATTATATAAATATTAACCATATTAAAAATGAGGAAAAAACTAACAAATGCCCAAAATAAAGGAGGAAAAAGATAAATAGGAATGAAGGTCATAGATAGGTACGATATCACCTTGTCTACATTTAGCTTTATTATATATATATAGATTAAAGAATCAAATAAATGGAGGAATAATAATTGTCATTTTCTTTTTTATATAATAAGAAAATACCCACAAGGAAAAAAAAAACTAATGAGACTTTTAGTTTTTCAAATTATGCAAATTAAGTGGAGTAGTAAATTTTTAGACATTCAATTTTGTACATTAAAGAATAAAATAAATGAAATAGTAGTAATTGTCATTTTTTTATATATATATAATATAAAAAATAAAAAAAATATTTGGCATGTGAAGAGTCTTTGATATAGATAAATGTTCCTTCATTAATATAATATTTATTTATAATAAATTAAATAATACTTTCACAATAAATTAAATATTTTAAATATGAAAAAGGGGCCAAAAAAGGAGAAAAATAAAAAATGAGAATGGAGATCATAGAGAGGTGCCACATCACCTTCTCTATGTTTCTCCTTTATATATATGCTAGTGAAATTGTCCGCGCGTATTTATAAATTTATTTAATTGATAAAGAATTGCAAATAATATATATTAAAAAATAGGAATAAAAGTGTCACATAGTTTTCGAGGAAAAATCCTTTCATAAGAAAAAAGAAAAAAAAAGAATGTGTAACATACAAGTCTTGTAGCCTGTCCTTTGTTACGTATATTTTGTCCATAAATAATTTAATTATTAAAAATTAATAGCTGTTATTTAGTTACCATATTTAGACGTAATTTTGGTTTTTACACAATAAGATACACATTTGGTCTCAAAAGAATTTAGAGAATTTTAGTCCAAGAGAAAGCAATCTTAAAATCAAAAGTAACGATTAGGGGAAGATTAGAAACAGAAGAAAAGAATTACATGTCATATTTAAATAAAATCGAGATCTCAAATAAAATCATTAAAAATTAATATCATAGAAATCTAGATCTATACATTGAAAAAGAAAATGGAAGTCCGAAAATTGATACAACAACTAAATCAAAGTTGTGTTAATGGAAATAAGATGTAGATTTAGTGATCACAATAATAATTTCTGCTTGTAATCATTTTTAAATAAATTATTCAATATTCAAAAGATATTTATTCATGAAATTATAGATATTCGTCCACGCATTAGCTAATTTGTATTGCGAAATGTCTTTTAAAGAAGGAGATTGGATCAATACATCATGCTCCCACCATAGTCCTTGAAGAATTGTTTGGTTTGCGGACAAAGTTATTTTGAAATTATAATCCTACCTAAATTTATATCTCAAATAAATAGATTATAAATTAATTTCAATTTCGATCCTAGATATTCTACCTTATTCTTGTAACAAACAAATAATTTATAACAATTATCAAATAAGAAAAGAGTGTGAGCTCCAAATTCTCCAACTTTCCACTGATAAGAAAGTTTAATCTAGCATAAAACTTTACACATTAAAACTAACTTACACATCCAACGAAACATATTAAAACTAAAGAGGAGGAGAAAAACAAATCATAGCTAACAATTCATTAATTACAAAGATAAAGATTAAAAAAAAAGAAATGTATATAGATTTCTTCGTCACGCCTAACTTCATAAATTTATATATCTAAACAAAATGTTTAACTAACATGCTACTAAGCATAAAAACTATGTTTGAGCCAAAATTATATATTAAAAAAAAAGATGCATAAAAACTGCATTTTATAAATTTATTGAAGAGGAAAAAAGAGCTATCATAAGAATAACGACTAAACATTTAGGCATGTAAATATCAATATTAATTTTTTGTCTATAACCTACTTCAAAAACTACCTTGAAATTACTTGTACTTGAATTGAAACAAAAAATAACCCAAATCATCACAACCACATGAAATTCATTTTTTCATGTTTCTGAAATATTCAAAGAGTACAAAAATAATCCACAAGTCCTATTTCACTAAAAAAAAAAAAAAAGTGTGAAAGTTTTGGTTGAATTTCTGATCTTTGAAGAGCTTCTTGGCCCCTTCTCCTCTTCTTTTGTTAAATACGAAATAAAATCATTCTTCGTCGAGCAAAATCACTCTTCCTTGATCTTCCTTGATCTGAGTTTGACTCGCACAATAAAGATCTAAAAAATTTAGCAATACAAAGAATGTTGTTATGAATTTGAATTTTGAATGGTGATCTTACGAATTTATGGACTTTCTGATTTTCAAAATATATATACACAATTAAATACTACTCAGTCTTAATTAAAAAATGGACAATTAAATATTACTATTTAATACAATAATTCATTGTCAGTTGAAGAAAAAATTAAACGGTAGAATGTGATAATTAAGCAGGTAAATGTTTTAATTGGATTGGGGAGAATCGGAGAAGGCCAAAAGATATGTCATAATTGGGTTGTTACAAAGAAGAAGGCAAAGGGTTGTTCTAAGTTATGATGTACCGCTTTAATTAAGCAATGAATATGTGGTAATTGCTTTCAGTTAGATGGTAAAAAATATTTATTTTATTTAATAGGAAAAACGTTTAAAAAATGTTTTAAAAAAGAAGAAAATAAAAAAAATAGATTTCTTGGCCTTAGAGAGTGCCACATCAGCATGTTTAACATCCAGCTTTATATATATATATAGATTTTCCAAGAAGAAAAGAAATAGCAGAACTCTAATTACATGTGAGTTTAAAGCAAACAGTTAATGTTCTCACAAACAGAACTACGAAAACGGCAAAAAACAAACAAATATGGACGTAATGAGAAATGTCCCAACTGGTGTGCTATCTTCAGTTTCCAATAAAAATAATCTTTTAAATGAGAATGCATGCTGTTGCTAGCTTTTCCATTAATTAAATCGTAAAATTCGTAAGAAGCTTTTTAACTGTAGTTATGCACATTTTCAAACATAATTCTAAATTACTGTTCTCTTTATTCCATATTAGTTGTCCACATTACTAATTTAAGAAAATATTAATTAATTTTTTTTCTATATTATTCTTGCAATTAATTCATTTAAAAGTGTTCACATTTGTTTACGAAATTCTCAACAAGTTTTTTAAGAGGTGATCAATAAAATTATCTTCTTATTTATGATTTCTTAAGCACGGTGTAAAATAAAGAGTGATCAACTAATATGAGACTGAGGAAGTAATATACAATAATATCATGGTCAATTTATAAATACCTAATATTTTTTTTATCTTTAATCCTAATAGTTAATTAACTTCAAGGATCGTCATGCTAAATCCTTTGAATGCTTAAATTATTATGTCAAGTTGATAGTTTTGAGGCTTAAGCTTGTGCCACGACTCGAGGAGATCAAAACAGGATAGACATAATCTTTCTGAAAATTGACTTATTTTTTTATTTTTAATTTTAATTTTTTAATGTAAAAATTGACTAAAGATCAGTAAAGCATGTGATATTTATCATATAATGTCTTTTAATATTTTATGGTTGGAGAATCAAACTCTCAATAATAAAATAAATAAAAATTTAGATAATTAATTAATTAACTGGGTCATTAAGACTTTCTAAATCACAGTGTTAGCAAAATTAATATAAATACTAGTAATATATTCTTTTGGTCACAAATAAAGTTGGTCCATTGCATTAACCAACTCTAGCCGAAAGTCCCATACTAACTTCACAACTAATTGTCCTCTCAACTACTCACTCACCGATCATTTTTACATGTCCATTATTTTAAAAAATAAATTTTATTTTTATTTAATATTTTTAAATATAAAAATTTATTATTTTTCTCATATTTTATTTTAGCATTAATACTTATTTTCTAAATTACTTTTAAAGACTTTATACTAAAAACTAATTAATAAAAGTAGTATGATAAAATAGTTATGTTAATTATTATTTTATTAATAGATGTCTTAAATTTAAATATGACAAATAAAAATAAAAATAAAAAATCATACCTTAGAGAAATCAAATAATTACATTTTTTTCTCTCTTCGATAAAAAAAATATCTTTTCTCATGAATTAATTATATGTTACAAGCATCTAAGGATAATCTCCTTTAGGTAGACAAAATTTCACCTACAAGATCACCATGTGATACATTACAAACATTTAAATGATTCAAACAAATAGATCACATTAGTATATCTTAATTATTCATCATAACACTTTATTCATGTACTGATAAAATTATATCACATGTAAAAAGCCACTCAAAAAAATTCAATGAATTAATTATACAATAATATATAAGAGACGACGACGACCACAACAACAACAATTATAATTATAATATCATTATTATTATTATTATTATGATTATTATTATTATTATGATTATTATTATTGTTATTATTATTGTTATTGTTGTTATTATTATTATTATTATATTGTTGTTGTTATTATTATTATTATTATTATTGTTGTTATTATTATTATTGTTATTATTATTGTTATTATATTGTTATTATTATTGTTATTATTATTATTATTATTATTATTATTATTGTTATTATTCTTATTATTATTATTATTATTATTGTTATTATTATTATTATTATTTTCTTATTATTATTATTATTCTTATTATTATTGTTATTATTATTATTATTATTATTATTATTATTATTATTATTATTTTCGATAAAATTTGAACCCAACTAACACATCTTACGTTATCCCTCCAACGTAAATGTCACCATTACTAAAATCTTCAGAGACCAGTCTTATAACGATTTCGAACTAGTCATCAAATTAGAAAATATTTACTTAGTTTTATGACAATTTATTTGTCTTCGATTGTGGCGGCAGAAAGAAAAATATAACCACAAGCTTTTTCATTTTGCTATATATTACCTAATTTATCTATTTAGATGTTAGTGTGCTGGCTTTTCTCTCAATTGTTGAAAAGTATATATTGGCAAATATATTGTGTACCTGAATACTAAATAACATATATGATCACGTAAAATATATTAAATGTGTTGAGATTTAATTTGAAAAATATCTTACAACGTAAAATAAATATCTTTCAGCAAAATGATACAATAGGGACCAGGAAATTAATTATTAGGGCTTTCCATTATGAAAAATTCAAAATATGTATAATTTGAAAATCTGATTTAAATTATTCTTATCGTAACAGATTATAAATAAATCATTTCAGTAAAAATTTGTAATTATATTCCTCTATTTATATAATAAAATTTCTCATAAAACAATTATATATGTATTCCTCCATGCTAATAATATAGATACTAATTAATAAATTAAATTATTTATTTTATGTGGAAAAAGGTTTGAAAATACTTTAACTTTGGCCGAAATTGTTGTTACGATACCAAACTTTATGGATGACCATTTACCCCCTGCACTATTTAATAGTGTATTTAAAAGGTATATATGTGCCCACATGGACATGTTATTATTTATAATTATGGAATATTTATGATGTCCACGTGGACATATATATACCTTTAAAATACACCATTAAATAGTGTAGGGGGTAAAAGGCCATTTCCAAAGTTTAATATCGTTACTGCAATTTCGATCAAAGTTCGAATATATTTCAAACCATTTTCCCTATTTTATATAAAGGAAGGAACATATGTCTAACTGTATGGTTATTAATCGATAGTATATATCACTCAGGAGCGAATTTATAAGTAAAAATTAGGACATATAAATTTATCATATCTTTATAAAATTATATATTTTATGTATATATATTTTTAGATATAAAATTAGTTATTGACATTTATGCAACCAATACTAAATGATCCTCTTAATTGAAGATTGACCAGGGATCAATTCTACTAAACTACTTTTCCCCATCTTTTAGATTTGAAGGTTGACTAGGGATCAATTAATACTAAACTACTTTTCCCCATCTTTTAGATTTGAAGGTTGACTAGGGATCAATTAATACTAAACTACTTTTCCCCCATCTTTTAGATTTATTTCACTATCTATCCTAGCACTCTTACTTAGATTTTTTATTATGATAATATATTATATACTTAAACTTATATATATATACCAACAAGTGTTCTGGTAGAGTAGTAAGTACTTTTCCATTTTTAGTTAATCTCCTCAAAATGAAATTGTGTTTATTAGTGATTTTCTAGAAACTTTTCGGATCGAATAAATCCTTACACATCTTGAACCTTAGTAATGTACTTTTTCAAACGTGATTCTAGATTATTATAATATACAATAATGTTGACCATATATATCATGCATAATTTATATTTGACCCTAATCTTTGATCTACTTCAAAGATATCGTCATGCTAAAGACTTGGGATGCTTAGATTATACTAGTATATAAAATTATATATTGGACTCGTTATTCAAACAGTTCGAGGCTTAGCTCTTGTAAGTAATATTTCAACATTTTGGTGGACAAATGGCATTATTTGTATAAAAAGTGGCAACTCAAATGAATGGCTGGCAATATGCATGACAAATATTTCACAAAAACAAACCACTTGTCATTATTTGAACTCTCTTTACAACACCACCTATAAATAGGCATTTCGTTCCATGAGAATGCACCAAAAAATATTTTCTTTTCCATAATTCTCTCTGTTTTTAGATTTCTTTCATACATTTTTCAATTAGCCTTTGCCTTAATTTCATCCTCCTACTTGCTAGTATTAATAATTTCTTCTTAGATTCGAACACTATAATTTCGTCTTAGAACAGTGTCCAACATGACTTTTACTCAGAAGAGTTGTTTAAAAGGCTCTTTATAAAAATAGACTAAAAACAGAAAGAAAAAAA
>JAJOOO010017865.1:0-25553 GCA_029582685.1 Solanum piurae
ATCTACGGTCAGACCTACGGACCGTAGATCGATTGACGGTCCGTGCTGGTCGACCGTAGTTTGTGTCAGAGGCTGGGTAAAGGAGGTCTCGATCCACGGACACAGACCACGGTCCGTGGTCTGATCTACGGACCGTAGGTCTATCCGTGAGTAGGGACTTAGCCGATTTTCTGACTGAGTTCTGGGGAGGGGCTGCAGTGGGAAACCACGGACCACCAGCACGGACCGTGATCTGATCTACGGTCCGTGGATGGTGACCGTAAGTTGCACTTGCAACTTCTCAAAATCTGCATTTTTGGTCTATCTAGGATACGGGGTGTTACAGTACAAGAGATTGGTGCCAATGGGGAAGAAAATGGCCAACTCATTCTCACCGGTTGATCATGTTATGGTCCATGGTAAGAAACTGAAAAGCAGCAGCACAGACATTATTGAGGTGATGGGGTATACTATGAATGTGAACAACTTTTTGGTGGATCAGATACAAAAGAATACCCTTGATAACCTAAAGGGGTGGTTGGCTCCTTTGATTTCCAACATCACACTACCATGGATCGAGCCAGAGGTCCAGATTGAGAAGAAGTACCTGAATATAGCTTTGAGGTATTGGTTTGGATTCATTAGCAACACATTGATGCCTTCCTAGAAAGAGTCCATACTCCGACATCCTAAGGTGACTTTGTTGGGATCCATTATTGACCGGGATAGACTAAATCTCAGGTTGATTAGTGAGAAAGAGATGTCCATAAGGGCAAAGTACAGCTAGATGTCACTTCATTTCCTGGTGTTGATTACGGAGTTGTGCCGGTGAGTTCGAGTGCCCTTTATGGCGAAGACAGATATGGAATTGACTCTCACTTCCTCTACTGATATCGAGAGGATTGAGGCCGAGTACACTAGAGATGAGGGTGATAGGAGGAGAGCAGCACCAGTGGACACTTCCTGGGTTGTTGATGTAGAGATGCTAGAGACAGACACAGCCCCTCCCACTCAGGCTGGTGAGCCCTCAAGTACTCCTAGCGCTTCTACTACTGCCCGGGCTTCGTCTGCTACTACTACTACTACTACTATTACTGCTGCCACTGCTCGTCCCCCATTGACAAAGGGAAAGTTATAGAAGATGGGCCATCTATCCTAATCTATTGATATATGTGCTTTTGAGGTTAAGACTTCTTTCCCTAGACGGATTGAGAGGGCCATTGTTGTTACCTTAGCTTCTATCCAAGCTGAGTTGAGAGAACACCAGGATTTGATCACCACAAATGGCCTAGCTTTAGATGCCCTCACGGTGTGAGTGGAGGCATGTGAGCAGGGTGGACGTGTTGATGTGATGACCTTGAGAGCCAATGTTGCTAGTTTGAGACGTGATGTGTATGAGCTCAAATTAACAGATCTATCTATGTTTTTCGGCACTGTGGATCTTCCAGAGGTTCTGAGTACAGAGTTGCTAACCATTTTTGAGATCCCTCCAGCTACTATAATTGGAGATGCTACTATGGTTGATAATGATGCTTAGTCTGATGTTCCTAAGACTGATGAGGAAGAGATTGGCACCTATGATGCAGTGATATATGATGAACTAGAGAACCTAGAGGGCTCGATGGTACAGACAGCCATGGAGGCCTCCCTTCAGGACACGTCGATGGTTGGCTCTAGTGGAGCAAAGGATGGAGGTGAGCTGGGCACTAATGCCCAGATTGAGAGATCCCCGGATGGTCAGAGTTCACCTCATGTTTAGCATGACAGTGGGATCTTAACTCTCTCTTAGTTTTATTTTTGAGATTGTTTATTTCTTTTGCATAGAGGACAATGGTAGGTTTTGTTTGGCGGGGTTAGGTATCTTCATACCTACCTCTTTTGTGAATATTGGTTTTGATAGCTTGTTTTGAATGCATATTTTCTTTTTGTGACGGTTGGGTTTTGAGTTTTAATGTGAATGTTGGTTTTCAATCCGAATTAAAATTTTACCTCTTGATGTTTGTGAATGTGGTTGTTCTCTTGCATATTTGAGTATCGGTTGCGATCAATACCAATGACTTATATAGTGCTCTTGATTGAATGATATGTTTTTGCGATTCCAATGTGGCAAATTTGATTTTCATATGTAATGTGTGAACTCTTAGCATCTCATTTCGACTGGCCGATTGTTGAAATGAATCTTGTGATGATCGTTGCACGCGAGCTAAATTTGTAGAATCTTAATTTGATGATTGTGTTGAATGTCATGTGTGGTGAGATTGTCTTGAAATATGTGCTTGGTAATACCTAGAACTTGCCCTATTGTCTCAATCGACTAATGTAGGTGAATGATAGAGATGATCTTAGGCACAAGTTTTGGAGAGTGAACAAAATTGTTATTATACCTCTTTGTGACCACCAAGTGAGAGTGTGAACCTAGCTTGGCACCATTTGAGCCTAACATTTTCTTTGGATTACACATGAATGCACTGGACCTCTTTTCCCCATCACCTAAATCCTACATGAAGCATTGGTTCGTTTGAATGGACAACTTAGGAAAAAAAACCTAAGTTGGGGTGTGGTGGAAAATGAGTAAAGTCAAGAAATTTTGGAAAACTCTACTCTTGATGGATTGTGTTGAAAAAGATGGAACCCCTCCATATTAAAAAAGATAAGAAATGCAAAAGAAGAAAGAGATTGAAAAAAAAGATTGTTGCCATAAATATTGTGCAATGGATAAAAGAAAAGGGGTGTCTAATGAATCATGCTTAAAAGAACTAAGGGTGGATTGTATAAAGCAAAGAGATTGAAAGAAAACTAGAAAAAGTGAAATGCAAGCCATGTTTCATGAAGGTAGGAGTCACTAAGCCAAAATTATCTTACATTTACCCACAGCCTCGTTACAAGACTCGAAAGATCTTAGTGATCTTGATTCAGCATAATCTCATGTTGATTAGAAAATACGGGTAAGCCTTTGGGTAGTGTCATGCATGGGTTTATCTTTGAGAGTGTGAGGGTTGATTTTGATTATGTAATTCTTAAATTTTGATGAGCTTGGTGTGGGAATGGAATCATTCTTGATGTAAGGGCATTCAAATACTTTTGTTCAGCTTGAATTTGCATTTGAAGCAAGCATTGTGAGCTTGAGTTCTATTTGATGATGTCTAGTCACAGTTTGAAACTTTAGTGCACAATTGAACGTTGAATGGGTAGATTCAACCTCGTGTTCATTCATGTGGAGTCTTGAGTAGCACTATTTGTACACATCTCTGTTGAACTGATTGATCTTGTATTTTACTTGAGGACAAGAAAAAAGTTTAAGTTGGGGGTATTGATGAGTCGGGGATTTCGACTCATTTATGGCTTAATATTCATAGTTTTAGTGTCCTCAATGCCTATTTTATGCTCTAAACTGATGATAAAATGCTAATTTGCAGAAATGAAGGTAAAAGATAGAGGCAATGACATTACCGGGGAAAAAGGAATGAAGAAAAGCAAGGATGGAACTCGCCAAAGCCACTCGGCGAGTCGCCAAGTGGCTCATTTGCTCACAAAAAGGTACAGCAAGCCAGCCCATGGACAAGACCAACTCAGCGAGAGAACTAATGGTTCAAAGACGCGGAAAATAGATTGACGATGCCAACTTTGATCGCCTAAATTTTTAGCTAAGAAGTGATGAAAATCCAAGGAAAGAAGGCAATCGAAAGGATCACTTAGCGCATCACCGACCTGGTCGGCGAAGCCCGACTTGTTTCGCCAAGTGGCTCCGAAGCTGAAATTCTGAGAACGTATAAATGCAATTTCAAAAAGATGAAAAAGGAGTTCTAGTGTTTTTGAGAAGTTCCCACATTGTCAAGTTCTGGGTTTTTTATCCTCAACATTCTAAACACTATTCGTACACTTTTTGAACAGACATTTATGGTTGGTTTTGCTTTTTGAGCATTAATTGGAGCATTTGAAGACTCTTAGATTGTTACCCAATCTAATGGAGAGCATAATTGGTAACACTTTCTTGCTTTTTATGATGTTTGGCTAAAACTCACCATTGTGGGGGGTGTGATTAGGTAATTGAATGTTTCAATTAACTTATAGGTGTTAGTTTTTACTGATTTTATTGTTAATTTCAAGTGGGTTCAATTAATAGTTGAGTTTTGATTGATGAATTATAGTTGCCAATGCAATTCTAATTTAGCATTCTACACTTATTTGAGAAAGAGGTTTTAGAATTAAAGTTATTATTTGATGATTGTAGTGATTGGGTTATTGCAGACTTAGCTTGAGAAAGTGGGTCTAAATTCAACCCTACTAATCTAGCTTGAAAGAGTAGACTGATTGAGGTATCATGTTGTTTATATATGTTATGCTTGTCAATGTTCGAGCGAACTCGCTTGATTTATGATAGTTGATTGAGAAATGGCTATTGCACCTAAACTTTAGCCTACCCACTAAGATTCAAGGACTTTTAGTAAATAATAATCACTCATTTTGCAAAATTGGCATTCAATTGATCACACTCCCAAGAACTCCCCTCTAATTATGTATTACCGGTTAATTGTAATTGTTAATTGTTCACTCAAATCCCCCATCTCACATTAAATGTCAACCCTTTTCATATATTTTATTGTTTTGAAAATGTCTACTTCTACAAACGATAAGAATACTATTTCACTTCATAATTGAATTCTTTACCGTATCACTCCCTACAGGATCAACCCGAACTCTTATTTGGGTTTATACTTGTTAGCGACCGCCTACACTTAGAATCAGATGAAGTGTAGTTGAGCATTATAAAAAATGGTGCCATCAGTTTTGTTCAACGTTATTTGATCCTAGTTCTACTTATTCGTATGTATCTACTTATTCTGCTCCTCGATTGGGGGTGAGTCTTGAGACCTTAGTGGTAACATTCCGTGTTTTGACCCTAGTAGGGGATTCTTTAGTAGTTGATCAGGTTTGTAGATCATGTGTGGTATCTATTCGGGGGCAGGATACCTGGGCGGATCTTATTGTGGATTGTATGATGGATTTTGATTTGATCTTGGGCACGAACTTGTTGTCCCCTCACCGAGAGGTCTTGGATTGTTGTGCCAAGATTGTTACTTTAGCCATGACTCGTATTACACTAGTGGTGTGGTTGGGTTCTGATAGTCGCACGTCGGTTGTACTAATTTCTTATGTACAAGTTTGTAGGCTAGTGATTGGCGGGTGTATGGCATATTTGGCTTATGTTAAAAATGTTAGTAGTGAGGGACCTATAGTTGATTCAGTGCCTATGGTCTGATAGTTTGCATATGTGTTTCCTGCTGACATTCCTGGCCTACCCCTAGAGTGGGATATTGATTTTGCTATTGATTTGGATTGGGGTACTCGTCCTATTTCCATCCCACCGTACTGTATGGCCTGCACAGAGCTCAAGTAGCTTAGTATTCAGCTTCAGGAACTCTTGGGTAAGGGTGTATTTCGTCCTAGCTATCGCCTTGGGGTGCCCCAGTCCTGTTTGTGAAGAAGAAAGATGGTAATATGTTGATGTGTATTGATTATAGGCAGTTGAATGATCTGACAGTGAATAACTGTTATCCTATGCCTCGTATTAATGTTCTATTCGACCAGCTTCAGGGAGTCGAAGTGTTTTCTAAGAATGACTTGAGATCCAACTACCATTAGTTGAGGATTAGAGCAACGAACATCCCTAAGACAGCATTTAGAACTCGTTATGGCCATTTTTAGTTCCTAGTGATGTCTTTGGGTTGACTAATTCCCCTTCATCCTTCATGGATTTGATGACTCGTGTATTCAGGCCTTATCTCGACTCCTTCGTCATCGTCCTCATTGATGATATCTTGGTATACTCGCGGAGCCATAGTGAGCATGAACAACATTTGAGAATAGTGCTCCAGACTTTGACAGATCATCGGTTGTATGCCAAGTTCTTCAAGTGTGAGTTTTGGCTTGAGTATGTAGCATTCTTGGGGAACGTGGTGTATTAGGACGACATTATAGTTGATCCGGCGAAGATTGAGTCTATTCGTGTTCGGGCCAGGCCCACTTCTATGACTAATATTCGGAGCTTCATCGAATTAACAGGATATTACATACATTTTGTTGAGGGTTTCTTTACTATAGCAGCGCTATTGACTCGGTTGACTCACCAGGATGTTCCCTTTGTGTGGTCGGTGGAGTGCGAGAGGAGCTTTTTGAGGCTTAAAGAGTTGCTTACCACTGCTCCTATATTGAGTCTTCCAATTGAGGGTAAGGCCTTCATGATATATTGTAATGCATCCAGCGTTGGTTTGGATTGTGTGTTGATACAGTTGAGCCGGGTTATTTCTTATGCGTCGAGGTAGCTTAAGATGCATAAGCACAACTACCCCACTCATGTCTTAGAGTTGGTAGCAGTAGTTTTTGCGCTTAAGATCTGAAGGCATTACCTATATGGAGTTCATTGCGAGATCTACATTGATCACAGGAGCCTTTAATACATTATGACCCAAATGGATCTTAATTCGAGGTAGCCTCATTAGATTGAGATCCAGAAGGACTATCACCTCTCTATTATTTATGATCTAGGCAAGGCGAATGTAGTAGGGGATACCTTGAGCCGGAAGGCGGGGAGTATGAGTAGTCTAGCCTTCCTTTCTATTTTGCAGCGACCTTTGGCTTTGGACATTCAGTCCCTAGCTAATTAGATGATCAAGCTTGATGTTTCAGATTCCATTCACGTGTTAGATTATGTGAGACTTCAGTCATCCCTTCTTGATCAACTTCACAGTCGTCAGTTCGAGGATGAGTCTCTGGTGGCACTTAGAGATAGAGTCTATGCAAGCGATACAGGGCAGGCTACTTTAGATTCAGATGGGGTTTTAAGGTTTGTCGATCGGTTGTGTGTTCCAAGAGTTGGGGATTTGATTCAACTGATCCTTAGCAAGGCCCATGATTACAAGTATTTTATCCATTCGGTCACCCCTAAGATGTATCGTGACTTGAGGTAGCATTAATGGTGGAGCGGTATGAGGAGGGATATCTAGGACTATGTGTTCCATTGCTTGTGTTGCCGGCAGGTGAAGGCCGAGCATTTGAGGCCGTGTGGTGAGTTACAAAGATTACCCATTCCTGAGTGGAAGTGGGAGCACATCACCATGGATTTCGTGATGGGTTTACCTCAGACTTCTATAGGTGCTGACAACATTTAGGTCATCATGGATCGATTGACCAAGTCAATATACTACCTTCCAGTTCATACTTCCTTCATTACTAAGAGGTTAGCCCATATCTACATTCGAGAGGTAGTCCGTCTTCATGGTGTACCTATTTCTATCATTTCAAACTGCAGTTCACAGTTCACCTCCAGCTTTTGGATGGTATTTCAGGAGGAGCTGGGCACCCATTTGGATCTTAGTATATCATTTCACCTATAGACTGATGGCCAGTCGAAGCATACTATTAAGGTTCTTGAGGATATGTTGCATGCCTCTGTTATGGACTTTTATTGTTAGTGGGAGCGATTCTTACCTTTGACAGAGTTTTCGTACGACAACAGCTACCATTCTAGTATTTAGATTGCCCCATTTGAGACCTTGTATGGTAGGCAATGTCGCACTCCAGTTGGTCTGTTTGATTCTACTGAGCCTAGGTCGTGTGGTACAGACTTGTTTCAAGAGGCCTTAGTTCATGTGAGGTTAATTCAAGATAGGCTCAGGACGGCTCAGAGTAGGCATCAGAGTCATGCGGATCGCAGGCGTCGACCATTGAGATTTCTCATTGGTGACCGGGTATTCCTCCGAGTATCGCCCATGAAGGGCGTGATGAGATTTGGGAGGCGGAGCAAGCTTAGCCCCAGTTACATTGGGCCTTTTGAGATTATGATGACAGTTGGTGGTGTGGCCTATGAGTTAGCTTTACCCTAACATTCTCATCTATTCACCGAACATGTTTCGATGTTGCGTCGGTATGTTCTAGATGAGTCTCATGTGCTCCAGTATGATGCAGTTGAGGTTGATAATCACTTTACCTATATCAGGGAGCTAGTTCCTCTTTTGTCCTGAGATGTAAGGTAGCTGAGCTCTACAATCATTCATGAGGTGAAGGTTCGTTAGAGGCATCATCTAGTCGAGGAGGCTATATAGGAGACCGAGCGGGAGATGTGGGAATAATTCCCCAGCTTATTTCACCCCTTAAGTACTTCTTGACTCTTACTTTCGTGGTTGAAATTCCTTTTAGTAGTGGAGGTTATAATGACCCTTCAGGTCATTTCTGTGTTTATGCCTTCTTTTTATTGTTTAGAGCATTTATGTTCGGTCAACTGGTCATTCGTTTGGGTTTTATACCCATTTTCCTATTTTGGAGCTTTTGAAACTTGAAAAGTTGATTTCAGTCATAACCTCAGGTGAATGACCTCATATGGGAATTCTGACAGTTACATCAGCTCTGGAACAACCAAATCAGGCTAGTAGCATAGTTGGCACGAGTCCTGAGATTTTTGGTCTGAATTTGGGACCATTTGGTGCTTTAGCCTTTGAATTTTAGCTTAAGTTTGACTTTGGTTAACATTCTTGGTAAACGCACTCAAATGAGAATTCTGTCAACACAGTTAGTTTCGGAATGCCGAGTTTGGTCAAGAACCACCCTTCATGCGCTTCTCCGGGCTTCCGATCTTATTCTGAGATGCGTTGTTGAAATTGGCAAAAAATGGCATTTGAGTGTGGGGCCCACCTTTGTTTAAAGGACCTCGTATGGAACTTTCGACTGTAACATTGAGTCCGGCATGTCGAATTTAGTGGGGTAGCATATCTCGTTATTTTCATCGTGTCCGGAATGAATTCTGAGGGTCCGTTCGGAGACTTTTAAAGAAATATAGAAAAATCTGGTGTCGTTGTAGCAGACCTTTAGCGACCAGAATTTAGTCTTTTGGCGGACAAGTTGAGCTTTTAGCGACCCAAAGTGTTGTTTTTAATATAGCAAAAAATCATATTCATCCTCATTTTAAAACTTTGATATCTCGCGTTCTAGAGCATCGTTTTGGGTGATTCAAAGTCTAGTGTGTTTGGGATTGCATTGGTTCTGTGGGTGACTAACCGGAGCATGTCACAAAATCTCCTATTGCGGTGTATCTACGTTGTAAGTGGCAGCCCCAAGTCTCTTTTTGTGTAAAGTTTTGTATTTTGGTTTTTTGTAGCATGGAGCTATTTCGGGGCCCGAGAGGTGCTCCATTTTGGAACACAAGTTTAGTGGAGGGTCTAGGACCTCTTCAAGGAGTCAATTCAGGAAATTCTAGAGCGGGTCCCACATTTTCTGATTTTGACTCTGAAATTGGTCTGTCTCTGATTTTAGTGTCTAAAAGACCCTGCTGATACTGTGATTCTATTTTTGATAGTGTGGCAACAATCCCAAGCCGTTCGGAATGGAAAAGCTCTGGCACAGTGATTTGGAGTGCGTGCAGTCGGCTTCCAAGTAGCTACGACTTTTTTTCCTTTAGATTGAGCCAGATTGTGTAATTGCAAGCTGAATTGTTTGAATCTAGGGTGTGTTGCTGGTAATTTTTCTCCTCTTTTCAAAAACCTTCATGTAAGATTGATTTTCAGGCTGTTTTAGGGTAGTACCATGTTGTTTGAGGGGTTGTTTATCTGAGGTATTTGTGAATTAATTGTTGGGTTGTTTATTTGTTGTTGCATGTGTAGTATGTAGATGGCTATTTATTTATGTTGGAATTTATCTTTGGCCTTAGTCTAGGATAGACTAGTGTTGTCTTAGACCCATGCACCTGGTTGACTTTGGTATGTATCTGACGTCGATTCGGATAAACTAGGTCCATGTAGACCGGCATAGCAGAGTTGGGTCAGATAGATGAGGCTAAGTTTGGGCCTTTTATTGCTTGTGATCCTTCTAGCCTGTCTCCTTAATTTTGTAATGCCGATGCGTTATCAGACGCATAGTATTTTCCTGGTTTAGATGTTTCACTGTTGATTCTGGTGTGAGGTAGTGGGTAATGGACGTCGACCCACAA
Organism: Solanum piurae; assembly: GCA_029582685.1. Taxonomy (NCBI): domain Eukaryota; kingdom Viridiplantae; phylum Streptophyta; class Magnoliopsida; order Solanales; family Solanaceae; genus Solanum; species Solanum piurae. The sequence continues at coordinate 9,959 of JAJOOO010017865.1, forward strand.
AGGCTTGGAGTTGATTCGCCGGCTTTGATGTGGTTGGTAATGGACGTCGATCGACGATAGCTTGGAATTTCAGATCCTTTACGGAGATGATTTTAGTCGCACACTATGGCTGGCACTGTGCAGGGGCCTCGGGAGTGACAGTTGACTCACTTTGATAGGCTCGCACCCTCTGTTTGGCTAGGGCAGGGCTCACGGGAGTGTTAGACTGCACACTTCGCTGGCTTGGGCAAAGCCCCAATTTGTAAGCCTATTAGGCAGTTGGATTAGGGCTTTTGGAGGGGACTGATATACCCCCATGCAGCACTCGCATGGCAGGGTAATGCCTCAAAGTTGCTGGAGGGTTGGGTGGCCCGATGTGGAAGTCAGACTTTTTGACTGGGTTGGAGTTGTTAGTTGTGTTGGTTCGAAGTTGGGTTTCCTTTAGGTTATGTAGGAGAAAAGGGTCAAATGCCCCCTCAAGCTTTAGCCATATTTCCAACTACACACTTAACCTTTGCGGGGGTCCTATTACCCCCCTGGACCTTTTTTTTTATATTAGTTCACCCTCAGACGCTGATGTGTCCACTTAAACCAGATTTATAAAAAATGTTTGTATACACGCGTTGTCTATATATTAGTGGACCCCATGACTTTACACGACTCACAAATTGACACGTATCACAAAACTTTACCTTTACCTTTTATGAACCTAATTCACCCTCATTCTTCTTCCTAATCTAGTTTCTACGATCTTCTTCCAAATCTAATCTCTAGTTCTTCTTCCTTTTCTCTACGATCTTTCATTACTGACGTTGCTTGGAAAGCTTACTTACTATTTCTTCTGAGAAAAGGCTAGATCTTTACTAGCTGAATACTTTGATTAGGGTTTTTTTTACTGCGTATTCAAATGCTATTTTTAGTGGTGTGCTGTAATGTGGAGTTTATTAGGCCCTTTTAATGTTTATTAGGGCCTTTTAATGTTTATTAGGGTTAGTTCTAATTGAAGGTTATTCTTTAGTTTTTACCAACTGAATGTTATGTTGATATTTGATTTTAGTTTTGATGGTAATGTTTGATTAGGTTTTGTTGCACTGGGTATTCAAATGCTATTTTGATATGTGTGTCGTAGTATGTAGTTTATTAGGGATTTTCAATGTTGATTAGGCTTAGTTCTAATAGAAATTTATTTAGTTCAAACAATAGTGTTCGATTAGGGATTTTCTATTTTTTTTCTCTCCCTAGTTCTGCTATTCATAATCTTTTAAGCAACCAAATAGTTATTTACTTGTTTTCGTGGATTTATACAGTCTTGTAGTTTACTAGTAAAGTACAACCTTAGAAAGTAGAGGTTCTTATTTCTTACTAGTGTTACCTCTTTTCAGGTAGGAGATGAGTGGATTTACTTTGGTTACTTTAAGATGGTATCATGGTGGAGTATTAGATTTGAGTAGTGGACAACCAGTTTACAGTGGTGGGCAAGTTACAGAGTTTTTGGATGTTGATGTGGATAGACTGTCCTATTTTGAATTAAGAGGCTCCATTAAAGAATTGGGATACACAACAACTTGCACATTTAGTATTAAACCTCCGAACAGTGGCATTTAGTAAGCCAGTATTTCTGAGCTTTTACATATGTTTTGATCCATTGAAGAAGGCATTCCAAAATTGTAGAAAGTGCATAGGTTTAGATGGTTGTTTTCTTAAAGGAGTTTGTAGAGGACAATTATTAGTTGTTGTGGCCAAAGATGGTAATAACCAGATGCTGCCACTTGCTTGGGCAGTAGTTGAGTATGAAAAGAAAGAGACATGGACATGGTTTATCAAACTGTTGAAGGAAGATCTAGGACTAGAAGATGGTGAAGATCTCACCCTGATTACAGATATACAAAAGGTATGTGTTCTATTTTATTTTGTATTTGTCTTTATCAATTTTCATGTATTTGTTATTATAACATATCTAGATCTATTACAGGGATTAATAGGAGCAATTCTAAATATTTTACCTTTTGTAGAACATAGAATGTCTGCTAGACACATCTTAGCTAACTGGGCTAAGAACTGGAGAGGTCTCCAAAGAAGACAACATTTTTGGTCTATTTCAAAGAGTACCTTTGAATCTCAATTGAGGAAAGATGTTGCAAAGATGAAGGTGCTAGGTGCAGAAAAAATGATGGATGATCTTATGACTACAACATAGAGTACTGGTGTAAGGTTTACTTTAATACTCAAGTAAGATGTGATTCTGTAGACAACAATATGTCTGAGTGCTTTAATGCATTGATCTTGGCAGCTAGACACAAGACAATTATTACTATGCTTGAAGAGATAAGAGTAAAGATGATGACAAGAATAGCCAAGTTAAGACAGTTCACAAATACTTGGATGTGTGATTTTTCTCCAATGTCTTTGAAGGTACTATAGGAGAATATTGATAGGTCAATCAATTGTAATATTGAATTTAATGGAGTTGATGGGTTTGAAGTAAGAGAAGGACCATTTCAACACAGTGTGGATCTTGGTAGGTGGACTTGTAGTTGTAGGGTATGGCAGTTAAAAGGCATACCATGTGCACATGTTGTGGCTGTCATTTACTTTAAGAAATGTGAACCCCTTGACTACATTGACAACTGCTACAGTAAGGCAACTTACTTGAGGACTTATGCCAATATCCTTCAACATGTCACAAACAGGGAGATGTGGCATGTATATACTAACCCCATAGTTGCACCACCAGAAATAAAAAGCATGCCTGGCAAGCTAGGTAAACTTAGAAAGAACTGGACTTGCCATGACATGTAGTAACTGTAATGTTAGAGGCCACAACAAGAGATGATGTCCATAAAGGGTTGAGTCATCAGCAAGAGAAGAACCATCAAATAAAGACAAGGGAAAGGGTAAAACTTCAGGTTTAGGCAGACCAAAGGTAACATCTTTAACTTTAATTTGGTATGTTATAGAGATCTCATATGTAATAACTACAATTATTTTTAACTATATTTATAGAAAGCACAAACAGAATGTGAGCATTCTACAAAGAGGTCAAGAGGAAGACCACCTGCAGCACCTAGTGCATCTCCAGGACCTGCAAAGAGGTCAAGAGGAAAACCAACTGCAGCACCTAGTGCATCTGCAGAACCTAGTGCATTTGCAGCACCTATAAAAGGTGCAAAAGAAAGACCACCTACAGCACCTAGTGCATCTCCACGACCTGCAAAGAGGTCAAGAGGAAGACCAACTGCAGCACCTAGTGCATCTGCAGAACCTAGTGCATTTGCAGCACCTATAAAAGGTGCAAAAGGAAGACCACCTATAGCAGCTAGTGCACCTCCTACATGTTCATCACCTGCTAATTATCATGTTGGATCTTCTACACCTGCTGATTACCAGTTAACTAATAGTAACAAAGGAAGAGGAAGGGGTAGGGGAAGCACAACCTAATACAAAAGGCAAGCAGTCATTGGAATGGGTGTGTTTCAAGCTGAAAATGGATTCAAAGCTCTTAATGTAAGTGTTTTCTATTGATTCAATTATACTATTTTTTTATATTTAAATACAAACTCACTCACTAATTATTTCATAATTTGAATAAAGCCTGGGATGTCAAGTTGTAAGATCTTCTCTACTGGTACAACGAAGGTGACAAAATCTGTTGATGTTACTGGTGATATTGGTTACAAACCAAGTACTGCACCCAAGTTGAAATGGAATGGAAAAGCAGCAATCTCAATAAGAAAACATCAAGAAATGAGAGAGGAACAAAGAAAAAAATCAAGAGGAAGTAGTTCAAACAATCCAATCTAGGAAGTAATGATATTGCAGTATTATTTTAAGTAGGCATGAAAACATTTCCCATTTTGAATGATGATGTATTAGTATTGAACATCAAATTATGATTTTGTTTTTGGTTTTTGGTTTTTGATTGTAGTTTGACCTTATGTGAGGCCTGTTTTACAATCGATTATGTCTATTAAAGGCCTTCTGTTTTACAAATGGTGTTATTTTTATTCAATATCTCCCTTATTTGTTGTAATATAGACACTACTATATCAACTATTTTATCCGAAAAGATTCATGATATTGATAAACAAAATTTCTCATATTACATATGGCAACCAAAAGAGAGTTTCAACTCCTTTCACTCCTCACTACTCACATACGTTATGACAATTCAATTAGTTCAATACTTGAATGAACCCTACTTTGAATTAGGTTGTTGATGAACAAGGCAACAACACAAATCAAAATACACAAAATGAACTTCCAATCAAACGTACACCATTTCAACTTTCTTCGTTTGAACATCTTGTCTACTGTCAAATTATCAATCAAAACTTGTTGCTCATTGATTTAAATTTGTATCCTCCAAACTTCATCTTCTAACTCTTTGATTTTGTTCACCAATTTTGGGAGGATTAATTGGGATCTTGGATCGATTTCTTCTCTGTCTCTCCATCGAAAAAAATTACAATTGTTCGACTCAAAAATAAAAATAATATATTAACGTTAATAACATTCACATCAGTTAAACCCAACAAAATAAAAAAACTGAAGAAAAGTCACATACACCATAGTAGGGGCAAGACCAAAATCGTCTTTCGGGATTCGACTTCTACCAAGAAGTCTGCATATGCAACAAACTTCCTTGTTTGCATCGTACTATGATTTTTAGCATTGGGTCTGATTCTTTCATGCATAGCTTATTCAATTTTGCGTTTGACGTTACTAACCCTAATAACACAAACTGGAAAAAAAATCAAAATGTTGAATTGGGGAAGATTTCAATTGTTCAATATGAAATTCGAGAAATTTGCAAACCCTAAATTCAAACTTAGTTGTAGAAGATACAACAACTAAATTCAAGCTTTGAAAATGGTGGATGAAGAACAAAGAAGAGAGCTTTTGTTCAAGAACAAAAGAAATGGAGATAAATGAATTGGGAAAAGAATAAAAAATAAATCTATGGTTAAATAAAGAGTAAAGTTACCGTTGGGAGGGTTATTTGGACTCCACATGGACATTTTATTACGTTCTTACGCGCCTCACGGAGGTGAGTTCACGTATGTGGACACATCAGCATCTGAGGGTGAACTAATATAAAAAAAAGGTTCAGGGGGGGTAATAGGACACCCGCAAAGTTTAAGTGTGTAGTTGGAAATATGGCTAAAGCTTGAGGGGGCCTTTGACCCTTTTCTCGGTTATGTAGTTTTGGCTTCTCTGTGTACTTGTCGGGCTTATGGGAGTTCGTTCAGCTTCTTTTTTGTTTGTGCTTAAGTGTACCTAGCGGGTCTTATGGGGGGCCTATTTGGGTTTAGGTTAAATATCCTTAGACTAGCTCTCTGTTTGTTCTTCTCTTATATAAGTGGACCTCTGTTCACATTTGATTCTATCTTTTCCGTCTGTTTTTACCTTTCTTGCTCAGTCGGCCTATATTGCCTAGTGGGTACCAATTGCTTTGGTAGTTATGCGAAACTCTACATCTATTTTCATGATGTAGGTCCAAGCACTAACTATCAGCGTTGAGGGAGTCGAGCCTGCAACAGTCTGTTTTGGTGATGAGAATGAGCGCATGGCGTTTTGGGGCTTCCTATCTTCATTCCGTATTTACATTTTGACTTGCCTTTTACTTTTTGAGGCACTCTTGTTTCTGTGGTACACTTTTGGGACTTCTACTCTTTTAGTAGTCCTGTACATGTAACTTCCAAGGTCTTGGAGGTATCTTTTTTATATATAGTTCTGGGTTCGCTTCCGCTTTCCTCTTATGTGTTCCGTTTATTTATGCTTCACTTAGTTGAGGATAGTTCCCCCTCAGTCCCATTACTATTAAGTTCCAAGACATGGTTAGGCTTGCCTTCTGGAAGGTTGGTAGGCGCGCCATCATGGCTCGAGAAATCGGGTCGTGACATTTAACCAGTACAATCCTAAAATTTTATAATATCAAGATTCTAATTTTTATGTGCGTGCTAATTTTTTTCTCCAAAAAAAAAGCCTGATTCAATTTTCTTCCTTTAACACATTCGAAACTCTATTAGTTATCATCTAATAATTAGGCCTTTTGAAGATTAATTGAGAAATGAGATATGTAGAATTCATGGTGGCGGAGCTACCACCATCTTCTTCCACAATTGCAATGGTTTGAGTAAGAAGAGATGGAGGTGGCGGTGGTGGTTGTTGGTTCATGGAGGTCCATGGTTTATGGAATAATGTGATGATGGAAGTAACTTAAGTATTGTTTGTTTGTTTGTTCTATACTTGGCATCCCAAACAAAGAGAATCTTGTCGAAGGTTTCTAATGGCAGATCACATATAGTAGCTGCTCTCTATGTCATTCTCTGACATCTTAGCATCTTCAATTTCTACTAAGTCTTAATTACTATTGAAATTTTTGGTTCTGAGATTTTGTACATTTATCTTCATCCACAATCAAGTCTCCAAAGCTCTGCATCAATAACTTCTCTTCTCCTGTATCAGTTCTCTGTTTTTCTCAATTTAACGATTGCACCATAATTTAGACACTAAAAACATAGAAGTTAAGCCACGAGACTTGTGAGTTCTCTTTCTTCATTTTCATGTGATAATCTACATGACTTAGAGTTCAGTTACTAACATTAAGTTCTCTAACGTGTTCCAACAAAGCAGTAAAAATAATAACTAAAAACATAGTATTTAGTAAATTTTGTCTAACATGTTCCAAGCATTAGTATATTTTTACCAGGGTGGTACCCCAGTCAACCATTAGTAAACATGTACCAGCGTGGTATCTTAGGTAACCAGTAATCACAAACAAAATGCACAATCACAATGACCAACCACACTTGAAGACATAAATAAAATAAGCAGGTTCATCGCATGAGATTTATGAACATGGTGTCCATTCACTCACATCCCTTATGTTTTTCCAGCATGCATTGCACAAAAAATACTACAAAGTAGTTAACATGCATACATTACATAACTTAGAAAATAAACAAGCATTACCTACCCCAGACAACCTTTAATGCTCTAACGAACTTGAACTTTCCCATTATGTAATGTATTGGATTGTTCTTGGTCTAAGACTAATTACACAACACAACAATCAATGAACTATGGCATAAAAATACCCGAATGTGTACTAAAATTCTAACCATAGCCTATTCCCATGATCATTCTACCCATTCAAGGCTTTTCTAACCATTAATTCAAATTTAAAAAACCTACCCTAAGAGTACCATTATAGATTCTAAGGCTTAAGAATCAAATTGTTAGCTAGGGGGACTATTAAATTACCTTTACGAAAAATTGGTGGAAACTTGAGGAAAATAGCCCATAATCACCCTTTTTCCCAGGAATAAAGTTGTCGAATAATGAGCTATTTTTGGACATTTCTGCATGAGATCGCGATAGAGTTGTTATAGTGGCCACCAGCCCAATATAGACATCCCACAATAATAGGATTTATCCTGCTATAGTAGTTTTCATGAAGATAAAAGCTCAAAATTCTTCCCTAAATCCCCCATTTCACAACACACACTCGACCCTTAACGTTATAGAATAATCCTTCCACGTCATTTTCGATATCAAAAGTTCTACTTACCCAAATTCATTTTTGAAAAGTAACATCGGATATTTCATTTTTAGCTAAAAGAGTAACCAATCCATGCTTAGACATTATCCTTAATCATTTCTATGACTTCCTTAGACCTTACCTTGCTCAAAGTTAATCTGAGACCGGCCCGATCTAAAATATTCAAGTCACCACCCAAAACATTTTCACACCCACTTCTTACACCATTGGTCTAATCATAACGAGCGAAAATGGTGTCTATAGTTGGTGATTGGAATTTCTCCAAGTGTCATTCATGAAAGGCGTGTTGAGATTTGGGAGGTGGGGCAAGTTTATCCCCATGTACATAAATCCATTTGAGAATCTCCAAATTATTGGTAATGTAGCTTATGATTTTCCCTTACCTCATGTATTTTTAGCTATTCCTCAAATTTGTCATATGTCTATGATTTAATGTTATTTTCCTTACGAGCTTCATGTGCTTCAGTATGACTCAGTTAGTTTGATGATCATTTGACCTTTGTGGAGGAGCCACTTGTTATTTTGGCTAGATATGTGAGGGGATTGTGTTCGAGGGACATTCTTGTCATTAAGGTTCAGTGGAGACATCGTAAAGTTAAGGAAGCTATATGGGAGACCGAGCACAAGGTGTCAGTTCAATCTCCCCGCCTATTTAAACCTTCACCCTTTAGTTTCATGGAAATAATTTCTTTTAGTAGTGGATATTGTAATAACCCACTAGGTCATTTTCTCCATATATTGTATTTTTGGAATTTAGAGCTTCCCTATATCAACCCCCAAGTATTTTATGACTTGTCAAAACTGATAGTTCGGGTCATTCATTTGGTTTTTATGCAAGTTTCTGGGTTTTGATGTTTGATCGGTTGCCTTTAGTTCAAGTGTCGAGGTTTATGAACAAATTACGACCTATCTTATGGATTTTAACTAAAATGGGGCTTTGTGTGTGGGACTCACTTTTTATTGTGATGACCTCCATTGGAAGTTTTGACATCTCCACTGAGTCCTTATTATTGAATTTGGTGGGGATAGCATAGTTCATTGCATGTATGATCTCCAAATGAATCTTGAGCACCCCGTTACAAAAATGTTAAAGTTTGTGACATATCTGACTCAACAACATCTTGTGCAGGTGAAATCCGTCATCGAGGTAACGATGAAGACCTCCGCGACCATGAAGGACAATTTACCTACTCATCACGGTCATGTGGCCTTTTCGTAGTAAAAAAAAAACATGTTGACTGGGTGGACTAACCTTGGTCAGAACGATCGCAAGGTTTGACCTCAGTGATCACGATGGTCTCACTTTTATAAGGTCATGGTTTCTACACTAGGCGTCATGATAGTGATGATGATTTTCATCTAAATAAATGATATCAGCCCCAAATTTTATCTCACAAGTTCACATTTCAAAAGGTGATTTCTTCATCAATTGAGCTACATTTGAGCTAAATTCTTGTGCGATTTGTTGGTAATTACTGGCTCTTCAATCTAAGATCCATTGAGGGAGCATTATGGACTTGTTATAACTGTAATTTCTTGTTCTGTGCCCCCCTTTCTATCTTTTTAAAAGTGGTTTTGACCCTCATGCTTGTGAAGGCTATTTTGGCATCATTTGGGATCGAAATGTGCCCAATTTATCGGGACAAGCTCCTTGATCTTATAAGGACTTGTTGATGATGTTAATTTTTTAATTCCCATGTGGGGCCCATGGACCTATTTTTCATCCAATTTTGGGTTTGTGATTTTATTATGCAATATGGGTATTTTTTTCTACCGTATTCACATCGTGATTATTAATTTGATAGTAGGGTAGTGATAGGAGGTGGCTTGGAAGGGTAAATCTTTGATTAAATAGATTTTGGGGTTCACACAATTGACATCGAAGTAGGCTATGCCTTACCAATCTTATATTGTTCTTTTAATAGTATTAACATGGTGTTTATCTAGTTTTGGGAGGGTTCTTAGTATGATTCATATTTAGTTGAGAGCATTCATCCTTAGGTAGTTTAAGGGAATTAAGCATGTTTTACCTTTCCTTTCATTTCTATCATGCCATGATGATGATTTATGGATGTTATATCTTTATTTCTAATTATTCTTGGCCTTGGTCTAGGCTTAGACTAGTGATTTCCATAAAACATCTATTTGGTGTTGAGAAAATTATTCGATGTCGACTCAGAAGGTTCGTGCTCCTTGTAGCCTGATGTAGCATACTTGGGTATAATAGCGCAGATCCTAGTTCAATTACATTTTTGACCTTATAATATTTGATCCATAATCTCCTTATGTTATGGCCCCGGTGTGATTCAGTTGTGACTTTTGGCCTTAGTGGATTCTTTTGAGTTGGACTCAGATTTCTAGCTCGATTGAGTGTTTTGTGACTCTGATGGTGGGTTTCAATTCACGTTATATCCTTATGATGGTGATATCTTTTGACTCCTAGATTGAGTCCTTTCTAACTTCTGTAATAGTGGTTTTGACCCTCATTCTTGTGGAGGCTATTTTTGCATCATTTGGGCTCGGAATGTGCCCAATATTTTGGCACGGGTTCCTTGACATAAAAGGTGTCACTCCCGGAATCTACACCTTGGATGTGGCCAACACTCGAGAACCATAACTGGTCCCCAAGAAAACCTTTGTCTTGGCTCACAACTCAGCAGAAGACTTACTCAAGTAAAATAGCATCTCAATTGTAAAGATTATCTCATAAGGTCTCAATAACTTATTAACCAATAGATGTCTTTAGAGTATCTAAATGAAGAAAAAAATTAACTCAAAGTTTTTCAAACAATAACAAGGGAATATAGGGAAGTGGACTCCTCATTTACTACTGTCTATGAGGCCTCTAATAATACATGGATGTCGGTACAAAACCCCGCTAACCTATAAACAACAAAACAATAATGTGAAGCCCTTTGAAAAGCAATGGGGCTCACCAAAGCTATATGGAATTCGATAGGATCTACGGAGCACCTGTTAATGACCCTGAACACCTATATCTACATCATGAATATATGCAGGTCGAATGACATCATTACATTGAATGTACAAGCATGTAAGGGGGAAAATGAAACTAATAGATACATGAACTGATACTTTGGGAAGAGATACTCACCTCATCTAAACTAAAATGTGAAAGCAATAATAAATGATGCAATATATAAAGCTTTTAAAACATTAAATTCAACTTAATATGCATAAAATACAATATATAAACTTTTTACTCTTATTTGCGAGATTCTCAAACCTACAACCATCACTATAAGCTACGTGAAAATACAACCACGCTGCCAAAACTGTCATATACCTTGTCGGGGTATAGAACACCTCAACTAAGTGGATCCCCTATGCTATGCTTAAAAACAATAAGGAATCATATAAAAAGTATAACCCTTTACCCATGTTGGCATACATGGTTTATGAGGATTTTGAGTTGTCTGAACTCATTCCAATATCGGTGTTCAATACTAGTCCCAATAATATATAAAACTTAGGCTCAAATATTTTAAAACATAACTCTTTCTTAAATAAGTAATTACTCAAAATATCCTCTTAAAAGAAGTAATACTCTGAAACTCCTTAGAAAACTAAGTTCTTGGCGAAAATCCTCAAAACTCAAATGAACGCTTGAAACCTTCTTCTTCTTCTCCTCTTGAAATCCTTCTCTCAACCCTAAGCATTTAGAAATTAATGGAAATTGATCCCAATCAGTTTAGACCCCTATTTGGGTGAGAGAAACGTCTATGCCTAGTGGGGGTAAGGAAAAGACCAAAATACCCCTCCTTAAAATGGATGAAATGCTTTAACTTGTCCTTAATACCAATATTCTCAGTAGGCACAATGAGTGAAGGATTGCCCATACACTTTTTCAACATAGAAATGTGAAACACTGAATGGACTGCTGCTAACTCTGACGGTAGCTCCAATTCATAAGCTACATTGCCAACTCTCTTGGATATCCGGTAAGGACCAATATACCAGGGAATGAGTTTCCCCTTCTTGTCAAATCTCATCTCATAACACCCTTCATGGGTTAAACCTTCAAGCAAACCCAATCATCCACCTCAAACTCTAAGTCTCTCCTTCTAACATATGTATAGTATTTCTGACGACTTTGCGTTGTCTTTAACCTTTCTTGAATAATGTTCACCTTCTCTATGGCTTGATGAACCGAATCTGGTCCTATTAACTCAACTCACCAACCTCGAACCAACCAATAGGAGATCTACATCTTTTCTCATAAAGAGCCTCATAAGAAGCCATATGTATACTGGAGTGATAGCTATTGTTTTAAGCAAACTCTATGAGAGGCAAGTGGTAATTCCAATTACCTGTAAAGTCTTAGACACATTCCCTCAACATATCCTCTAAGATCTAAATCGTGTACTCTACTTCACCATCAGTTTGAGGATGAAAAACAGTACTCAAATTTACGATCAAACCACAAAACATTCTGAAAAAGACTTCCAAAATTGAGTGGTGAATTATGCACCTCTATCTGCTATGATAGACATAGGAACTCCATGCAGTCGGATTATCTCTAGGATGTATAATCTAGCATAATCTACAACTAAATTGGTAGTCTTTACTGGCAAAAAATGTGCTGATTGAGTTATCTTATTTACAATCACCCAAATCAAATCATGATGCCTGTGAGATCACAGACAACCAGTAATAAAATCCCTATTGATCATCTCCCACTTACATTCCAGCACATCTATATTCTGAGCCACACCACCGGGGCTTTGGTGTTCTACCTTGACTTGTTAACAATTTGGGCACTTAGCAATGAAATCTACAATATACCTCTTCATACTACTCCACCAATAGACTTCTCTCAAGTCACGATACATCTTTGTGGATGAGATGGATCGAATATCTGGAGCTATGAGATTTCTCTATGATCCTCTCTTGGAGCTCATCCACCTTTGGCGCACACAGTCTACCTTGGTACCTCAACACACCATCTCCCCTTTGTTCAAAAGTCATCACCTTTTGGTTATGAACATTCACCTTTAATTCAAGCAGAACAAGGTCTTGGTCTTTTTCTCCTTCACTTTAGACACTAGTGATGATTCAGTTCCATTCATCACCACCACTCCACCTTAATTGGAATCTAACAACTGGACTCTCGATCGTGCAAGTTTGTGCAAATCTTTGGCCAATTATTTCTTGCCTTCCTTAACATGGGCATTACTTCCCATAGATAATCTGATCAAAGCATTAACAACGACATTAGCCTTACCGAGGTGATAGAGGATACTCATATTGTAATCCTTGAGTAACTCTAAACACCTCCTCTATCTGTGATTAAGCTCTTTCTGACTGAAAACATACTGAAGACTCTTGTGATTGTAAACACATATACATGAACACCAAAGAGATAGTGCTGACATATTTTCAAAGAAAATACTACAACAGTCAACTCGAGATCATAGTTTGGATAATTATTCTCATGAATCTTATGTTGTATGGAGGCATAGGCTATAACATTACCATTCTTCATCAATACACAACAAAGTCCAACTCTAGAAGCATAAGCTTCAGACCATTGAAAATTTACTATCTTCTAAGTCAACTTTGTCAACGGGGATGAAATGGATTAAAACCCCTCAACAAACCTTTTATAATAACCAGTCAATCCCAAGAAACTCCTTCTATAAGTTGGAGATGTGAGTCTGAGCCAGTTCTGCACTTCTTCACTTCTTCAATCTTTTAAGTTTCATCTCGAATTCCTACTCCAGTTACAACGTGGCCTAAGAATGCCACGAACTCAAGCAAGAACTAACACTTAGAAAATTTAGCATACAACTCTCTAACCTTGAGAGTTTGGATAACTGTCCTGAGATGACTAGCATGATCCTCCTCATTCCTCGAATAAATTAAAATGTCGTCAATGAATACAATCACAAACATGCTGAGATATGGCTTAAAATCCCTATTCATAAGACCCATGAACATTGCAGGAGCTTTGTCAAGCCAAAAGATATCAAGAAACTCATAATCACCATAACGGGTCCTAAATATTGTCTTTGGGATATCACTTTCTCTCACTCTCAACTGCTGATAGCCAGATCTGAGGTCTATCTTTGAAAAACAAGTGGCACCCTCGAGTTTATCAAAAATATTATCAATTCTAAGAAGAGGGTACTTACTTTTTATAGTGACCTTGTTCAACTGGCGATAATCAATACACATCCTAAGAGAACCATCTTTCTTCCTCACCAATAAGACCGGAGCGTCACAAGGTAAGACACCAGGTCGAATAAAACCTTTATCAAAAAAATCTTTCAACTTCTCTTTTCACTCACCTGGAGCCATTCTATATGGAGGAATAGAGGTAGGTAGAGTATTAGAAAGAATGTCTATGCCAAAATCTATTTCCTTCTCAGGGGAAAATATCATCTAGAAAGACCTCTAGAAACTCACTAACAATGAGAACTGACTGAATAGGTTGTGTCTCAACACTAGTGTCATTAACTCAAACTAAGTGATAGATGCACCCCTTATAGATTAAATTCTATCCTTAAGGTATGAAATAAAATGACCCTTAGGAACTGCTGAACTACTCCTCCACTCTATAATAGGCTCATTAGGAAACTGAAACTTGACTACTCCAGTTTTGCAATCAACTGAGGCAAAACAAGCATGAATCCAGTCCATACCTAAAATAATATCAAAGTCCACCATGTCTAACTTCACTAAGTCATCCATGGTGTTCTTGTGATTGACGGAGATGACACAATCATGATAAACTCTCTTGGATAGAATAGACTCACCAACATGTGTGGAAACACTGTAGGGCTCAAGAAATTGTTCGGGAAGAATATAGAACCTCATAGCTATATACGAAGTCACAAAAGATAGACTCGCACCTCGATTAAGTAATGCATACACATCAAAAGTAAATAATTTGATCATACTAGTGACTACATCTGGTGAATTCTCCTGTTCTTGGCTACTGGTTATAGCATACAGACTGTTTGTTCCTCCGCATGTCCCTAATATAGTTCCTCTTGGAGAATGTCTATCTACGGGAGCTGCTGAAGAAGATTGAGCTATATTGCCCCTATTTCCATTATCCAGCATGTTCTTAGGGCACTCTCTCATTAAGTGACATGTCTGTCCACACTTGAAACAACCATTAGAGCCATCATGACACTCTTTTGGGTGGTTTCTACTATACTTAGCACATGTAGGAGTCCAATTACCTCTTTGTGACACACTATCCTAAGATAGAGTAGGTCTAGCTCTAGAGTTCTGGTTCCTGAAGTCACCTCTCTTCCTTGGTTCATGTGCACTAGTTGATGATAGTGCAGGTCTGGTTGGCCTTTCCTAAAAAGATGACCAGTTCATATTACCGGTCTTCTACTGTCCAAACTCATGACCTCTTGTCTTAGACCTCTTGTTACGAAACACCTCTTTATATTTCGTCTTATCTCTCTTAATATACTACACAAGGATCATAATCCTGGCTATGTCAATATCTCCTATCAACATACCTTCCTTGACCTCCTTACTTGACAAGCGAGACAACCCAAATTCAAACAGACTCATCATGCTTCTCATATTTGTCTCCATCTCCGTATCATAAAGGGAAAGTTGAGTGAAGTTGAGGCTGTACTCATGCACACTTGATAACGTTCAAATATATTTCTTCAAAAGAAATATAAACGATCGTATGCAATATATTTACCGAACTTTGAGTCGGGATCGATCCCACAGAGAATATGGAAGAATATTATCAATAGCAAATATTTAACTCAATAGTCGTTATATAAAAAATGGGGGGATTGAAATAAAATAAAAACAATAAAAAGATAGCTTTGAACTAAGTATTTATTTATGTTCAGATTATTAAAAGTAACTAGGAATGTGTTACCCATAAGCTCATAACGCAGTAATCCTAATAATAGTAATCCTTTTCTAGTGTATTACATGCAAAGTGATAAGTTAGGTATATCTAAATCCTTGGTCCGGCATCTAGAGAATTTCACCCCGCACCTTGGTCCGGCTACGTGTGTATAATTTACTAACCCTTACCTTTACCTC